>JAUZST010017809.1:0-33569 GCA_034779995.1 Parotocinclus haroldoi
TATATATATAGATAGATATATATCAACACACATTTTCAAAACCACTGTTGCTTGTCACAGGTAACTAAAGATGGATTTGACAATTCTGATGTCTGACAATTATATGTATATATATATATATATATATATATATATATATATATATACACACATTTTTTGAAAAACATGCTATGGTTGCAGAGGTGAAGATTCTGAACGAGGTGGCAGTAGTCATACAGTAGATGTTACTGTAAAGCTTTCCCCTATTAAAGTTCAGTCTAGTTCCTGTGGAACGGTTTCAATTACTGGACCGCACAGTAAAAAGGAGTGGATCTGTTAGGTGGCAGCCAATGCAAAAAGCCCCCAGGAGACGACTGTCTGGTGGCAATCTCTTGAGTGCAGTGCGGGGGAGATAGTGGCTGGAAAGTAGTCAGTGTTGTTAAAACACTTGATATTAAACTGCCCTCCAAGTAAGTGGCTGTGTTGATGAGGAGTGTGCAATTCTCCCTCTTGCTATGGTAGATACTGGCAATTACAGCACCCACCATGGAAAATATGAATCATTATTCTGACGACTGTCTTCCCACAATGCCCTTGTTTTTCAGTGTAAAATGCTAAAGGGGTGATAAAAGAGCTGAGGAATAATTTGTCGTTATGTCTCACACACACCCCTAATCAGAAACCCTCTGTCTGTGGTGTGTTTACAAAAAAAGGATCATGCTATTAATTTAATGTGTTTGTGATTTCATATAACCGCAGTTGGGCAGTAAATGATTTAGAAAAGAATATAATATGAGAATATCTATTAAAAATGCTAAAGTTCTGTATTCAGCTATTAAGGCATTTAAAAAGACAGCTTTTGTGCATGCACAGTGAACATGGGCAGATAGTTCACCTACCAGCAAAATTACACCACCCAAACACACTCATACAACACTCATGTCATAACAACTAAGTTACTCAAGACAGGAAGATATACAGAAATATATACAGTATGCCATTAAATGGCTGAAGTTCACGTTTACAAATATAGTTGATTAAACTGATTTCATTGTGGCTTTACACAAAATGTCAAGCGACTTCATTAAACATCCTGACACCGATACTTGGATCTAAAACAGGTATTCTTTGTCTATTCATCAGGCTAGCTACATGCAAGCAGAGTAGTTTATGCACTGAGAGTTTATTTATGGGCTTCCAAAGGACAGTCTAAAGGACTCATCACTGGATTAACAAGAGGTATAAAAACAATATCAAATTGGTAACAATGGTTTTAAATAAGTAAAATATTGCAAGATCTCCCATGTAAAATATATGATGAGAAATTAAAAACATTAAACTATCATTTAAAATGTGGTCACAGCCAACTTGCCAAATGCTAGAAAAAGCACTGTGCAGCACTGGGCCTTAAAACCAAGGTTACAAACAAATTTGTCCCTAAGGAGAAAATAATTGGACTGTAGTATATAAACAATTTAATTACTCTACATGAGCACATTTTACAACTTTAGGCTTATATGGTAAAAATTAAATAATGAATTGATAGTTACCTCTAGTAATAGTAATTCAAAAGACTTTGACCAATAGCTGTAATTTATAGTCAGCTTGCATATTTAAATGCATGTATTATTACATCTTCTGCAGCCCTTGCTCAGTATGGATCTTTAAAACTGAACCTAAACAGCGGTTTAGTGCTGAATATAAAATAGAAATTCTCTTATTAGAATTGAATTTTAAATTGAATTTACCTTAAATAAATTAATCTTACTTTGTTATGTTTCATGTATATGAACGTATTATGGTATTCTATAGCCATCCATTTTTTTCTGAATATTTAACATTCTCACTAGGCACTATATAGAGCAATGTGTTTAACAAGCAACTAAAAAGAACATGAAAAGGTGTCTGTGCATGACTACGGAATTGTCACTGTTAGTTTTAGCAAGTATAATCCACACAACACAAAAGCAATCACGGGTGTTTATTAATATAAGACAAAACACAGGCATAAGGCAAATCCATAAACAATAATCCAGGCAGGGTTCAAGCGATCAGCTAACAATCCAACAGTCCAATAGGGATGAGGCAGATTCAAGTTGTGGTAAACAGAGCAAGTGATCGATTACCAGTATAACACAAAAAAATGCTCAGAACTGTTCACAGATAATTCCAAAATACTTTGTGTCTGACCAGAAAACATTATGCGTTTAATTCCTAGAATAGGTGGCACTCCTCAGGCTCTGATTGACTAGATAATGTTGAATTGGAACCTTCAATCAGTACCCCAGAGACCACGCTCACAAGTGCTCGTCCTCTTGTGTACTTCAGTGTTGTATAAAGTGAGTTTGTTTTGAGCTGGCATGCTGGACGTGACAGAACCTTCCGTGATGAGCTACCTCCTTACGTAGTCTGGGGGGGTCTCAGGGACATAAATTAACCAGGGTGAAGTGGATAACATGTTGTGACGTGCCAAGGAAGCTGTGAGGCCCATATGATGAGTTTTCCCAAACAGGTGCAGAGACAAAGACTAAATTCACTGGACAAGCTGCAGGGGTGTGGGATTGGGGATTTCATATGTCCTAATAGATTTCCGATTCAGTTGATCTTATTTGGTGTCTGATTTGATCTCCACATGGAGTGAAGGTACGTGGAGAATTTGTGAAAGTGCATCCGCTTTGCTGTTCTTGGAGCCAGGACAAAACTACAAAGTAAACTGGAATCTTTCTAAGAAGGGTGCCAACATGCGTGCATGGCATTTGAGCATTTGACTGCCCTCAGGTATTCCATGTTTTGGTGGTTGATAAAGATGGCGAATGGGTGTAGGGCTCCCTCCAACCAATGTGTCCATTTCCTCTAGGTCTAACTTGATGGCTAGAAGTTCCGGATCACCTATGCTGTAGTTGCAGTCTGACTGGATGAGTCTACAGGAGGAGAATCCTACCGGATGGAGCTTATTTTTCTTGTCTGAGCATTGAGACTGTAAGTCCAAAATTTGAGGCATCACCCTTCATAAAAAAGGGTTTCTTAGGGTGGCAGAGTAAGCAGCCGGTAGTAAAGGCAGTTTTGAGCTTTGAGAAGGCCTTGTCTGCCTCATTATTCCAGTGCAATCACTTGGTACCCCCTTTTAGCAGATTTGTGAGGGGGCTGTCATTAGTACTGAAAGAGCGGATGATTGGCAGGTAAAATTTTGCAAATCCCGGAAATTGCTGAAGGTCTCGTACAGTCCGTTACTGCCCTCACCATGCCCGTGTCCATACTCACTCTATGTGGGTTGATGATGGATGGGAGATGGTTCTGGAGGAGAAACGTCAGCAGCTGAAAAACATAGGTAATATGCTCTGCAAAATCATTTGATCAAATCAAGATGTCATTAACGTATGCACTAATGCCCCTTCCCAACAACTCTCTTATTATGTCATTAATTAAACAATGGAACACACTGTTTGCCAATAACCTGATAACCTTCAGGCGCTGCAGCAGAAACTGAGACCCTCCTGACCACTGCTAGCCACTAGGGTCCAGAAAACGTACTACTTATCTTTGTTTGCGGGTTAATAGCACTTCACAACTTCCTCTTCCTAGTATCATGTGATCAAAAACTTTCTTACATTTAGCACAAATTTCCACAGAGCAGTAGCCCACTTCTGTGAGCAGGCTGATTATGTGGACAATATTCTGAATATTTGGAAAGCTCCTCCTGGTCAGTGAAGTAAAGGGTGAACTAAAGAAGGAGACCCTGGTATACTTTCAGGTTTCCATCAAAATGTTCTGAACATGAGACGAAAGTACGATGTTGTGGGAGACACGCTAGTGTATTGGCAGCAGTAATACAGAATGTGTGGAGAATTTCGAAAGAAAATATGTGTCAACATGGATCAAATTAAGTTGATCAGACAAATCATAAATATATTGTGTTCATACTGTTTGCAATTAAAAGTCAAAGTAAATGGAACACTGCATTTTTTATTATTTGCATTTCCCATACTGTCCCAACTTTTTCTGATTTGGGGTTGTACTTGCATAGTCCCATACTGTACGTAACCCAACGTTACGTAAGTACCCTAAAAAAGACTTAGAATCAGGGTTCTGTGCAAGCCAATTGATTTCTTTATAGACTTTAAGAAGGTTAACTTTAAGAAGGTGGAAATATTTTCTGTTCACAACTAGAGGACATTTCATAATGAATACAAAGATGATACCACACTGGTCCTGTTCATGTCCCTTTGCTGTCAGTGTGTTTTGGCAGACTTGGGTGACCATACACCCTCCAGTCAATGTGTGGCACTCTTGTCCAGTTTGGCATGCTTCTGTTCACCCCCATGAATGTCACTTGCTAATTTCATAACATTTGCATAATTAAACATCTTTCTTTGACTTTCATTTGCTTTTCTGGCAATTTTGTTTCATTAAATAAAATCAAGTGCTTCTCTTTTTTTGACTTTATATTCATTTCAAATATCCCTAAATTGTTGTGAGCAGGGTAAAAAAAGGTTATGTTGCACTGCACGGGGTGATTCAATTAATCTTTTAGCACTAATAGTGTATGAGATCACTAATTAAGAAGTTGTGTTTCCATACATTTGACTATAGTGACCATAGTACATGTAGCAACCAACTGTCTATAGCATTTGAAATATGTAAATAGTGTTTGAATTTTGTAAGTGCAAATAAGACCGAAAATTGCTGTGACCATACAGAAAGGGGTTAATTTTCACCCAGGTCTATGTTTAATGGGTAATTTCTTCTCTTTATTTTATTATAAAGCTTCCACACTCTTTCCACTGAAAATTCAATGTACATCATTGGGGCTAACCTGGCATTACTTTCACCCTAAGAAATCACAGCTGCTTGAACATTGCTGATTGTTCTTGGAAACTAATGAAAGTTTTATGCAACCAATTACCAATGATCTGTTTTTCCCTAGTCACGGTAATGCTGCTCTGGCTTTGACAAGTTTGTTTCTGAATTAGTATAATTCACTTTACAAAGTTTACCATTTATAAAAATGGACTCATTCTCATCTTGTTTAAGTAAGACTAAGTGAATCATCTTTCACGTCTACAGTGACGTTTGTATCGTGTAGGCTACCTCATCACTATTTATTTGTGATCAAGAAGGTGGATGACATATTCCAAATCATGCGTCATTATGTCCATTATACACTTCTCACAAAAATTATGCAATATTTCATTAGGGGATATGTTGAAATATCCACCAAAATTTTTGGGAGCAGTATATTTACAAAGGGAAAAATTCTGTCTTGTATTTAAAGGCTACATTACAATGATTGATTAGTAGTGATTTATATTTGGGATAAAAATAATTTCATCTTGCATCAAGGAAATGTATTACACAACACACTTTATAGATGATCCTTGATGAAGCATTTGCTTTATTGGATTATGTCTGGACATTTACACAATTCAGTATTTACACTAATCTGACAGAAAAAAAATCAGAATACACTATAATATTAAATGTTTTCTCTAAACTATGCTTAATTTTACCTTAGAGCTGCTTTTGCTGCTATGAGGAAAGCTGAGGTCGTAGTAGACTTCAATTCAATGGAATTCCCAACAATTAGGAGGATGGTCCTCCTAAAAAGGGGGAAATTCCTGTGTATATTGTGTATTCCCAACATCTTGTATAACATGTTAACTGCTTATGAAATGGTGCATAATTGTGATACGGTCTGGTATGCAATAAATTATAAGGTTTGATGAGATGGTATACATTATATTGTTTGTGGGGGAGGGGGGTTGTTGAAAAGTACACTTTTCTGTATTAATACTGTCACAGCACTGACACAAGCCCATATTATAAAAGAACCAGGGTTTTAGACTTGTTACAAAAACTGTCTGGATGACCATTTTTGTCATTGGTCTGCAGCAAACTGTGTTAATTTCTTCCAATACATTGTCTTAAATGCTGATTTGTCTGGCCACAATAGACATTTCAAGTATGTCATATTCTATTCCAGATGCCTCTGTGCACAGAGAACTCAACACCTGGACCTTCTGGACATTGTTGAAACTGTCTTTGTGCTATTTTAAGTTGCATTTGTTAATGTACCTCCAAATGGAATCATTATTTGCATTTAACATATATAATCATCATCTTTCTGTGAGAAAGAAATGAGAGGGCAGAATAAAGGATGGGAACACCCACAAAACTGCAGAAAATCTGAATAATGTAGACTATGCAACTGTAAGAGCTTGAACTCAAAACATGTTTAAAAATACTTAATACACAATTAATTAAGTACTAAGCTCTTGTTAAAGTCACATAGTTTCATTTAAAAAATGTCAAAGTTGTATCCAGTTCAGCCTTGATATTTTATTTGTTACTGAATTCACATTCCGATTGTGAATACTCAGCTCTTCCTATTACCCACAAACACAAAACTGCTTCAGTTAGTATTGTAGTCCATCTATTTGCATAAATTGCTAGCCCCACTGTACCCTGAAGCATGTTCAAAGTTGGGGCAGGGGCAACGAAAGACTGAGAAATTTGAAGAATGCTTAAACAAACACCTGTTTGGAACATTCCACAAGTGAACAGGTTAATTGGAAACAGGTGACTTTCTTGATTGGGTATAAAACATTCCCCATTATAGAGCATTCCCAAAAAGCTCAGTTGTCACCCCAAGCAAGGATGGGGTGAGATTCAACACTTTGTGAACAACTGTGTGAGTAAATAATCCAACAGTTTAAGAACAACGTTTCTCATCCTGCATTTGCAAGGAATTTAGGGATTTCATCACTTATACATTCATCTATAATGTCATCAAATGATTCCGAAAATCTGGAGAAATCTCTGCAAGTAAGTGGCAATGACAAAAACCAACATTGAATTCCTGTGACCTTCGATCCCTCAGGCGGCACTGCATTAAAAGATATTTAATGTTTTGTCTTGTCATCTTAATTTCATCTGTTAATAAATATCCATTCCTGCATTTTAGGCCTACAACACATTCCATAAAAGTTGGGGTGGAGCAATTTAGAGCTAGTAATGAATAAAAAACGTAATAGTGGTGTGATTTAAAACGGGTGATTTTAACAGGTGACTATGACCACAACAGTAGAGGGGCAATCATAGGAAGTTTATATTATAAAAAATAAATGTAAAATGTAAAATATTTTTAAACAATTCTTTAAAGAAATATTGTAGGGAATTTGCATATTTCTCCCTCTACACTCCATTATCTAATTAAATGATTCAAGAAATATTCTTAGCAGTATAGGATGGACCATTACACAGTGGAAAGGGTCTGTCATGGTATGGGGCTGTGTCAGGGCCTCTGCCTTCTGTGATGGCAGCATTAATGCAGAAAATTACACTAAGATCTTAGAACAACATATGCTGCCTTTCAAGATTAAATCTTTCACAGCGATGCCCATGCATTTTTCAACAAAGCAATGTAACAAGAATTGCTGCACACATTACAAAGGCATGGCTACAGAAAAGTAGGTATGGGTAATGCAAAGCCATCTAAATCAGAAAAAATACGTAAATCTCTTCCAGTCTTTTTTTAAGGTACATTTAAAAAAAAAGATTTAATTCGGTTTCATGTGCATTTGTTGACAAACTGGAGATTCTCAGACCATCTTTGCTCATCAAAGCCTTTCCTAGATGCAGTTTTTCAAATAAATCATGACTACAAATGACAGTTGACTCTTTTTGTCTTTACAAACTCTATTTTTAATTGTGTTGCAGGCCTGAAACGCAGTAATGGATGTTTATTAACAAATGAAGTGACGCTGACCAGACAATATAAAATATGTATATATGCTGGATGCACACTATCAGCAATAAAATACTCAAAGTAAATGTAAGACACTGCATTTTTTTATATTGCATTTTCCATACTGTCCCAACGTTGGGACAAATCGTGACAACGATTTGGGGTTGTAAATCACTCTCATATTGACTGGTTGCATTCAAGTGTGTCATTGATTCTGTGTTTTTCTGTCACTCCAGCTATTGGCTTTGTGCATGAACTCTATTGGCTATCAGGTTTTTGAACTCTGAACTCTTTTTGATTCTGATACTGCTCAGCACTTTTGTATTTGTGCTTGATGTATATGCTAAAGTATATTTGTATCACCACTCTCCTTTCACTTCCTTTTTCTGCCAAATACAACAAAATGAAAATTACTAGACAGCAAATGTAAAGAAAAGTTTCAGTGAAACATAGTACCTTCCTGTAGTATGTATATTTTTAAAATAGATATGCTTGTGTCTTAGCATGCTTATAGTTATAATTGGTTAATCTGCTGAACCTGGAGCTGAAGCTCTACAGCCTACTTTTGGGACCTCTGCCATTCCTGAAGCCACAGAAAACAGCACTTATGGTGCTGAGGAGAAGCCAAAATGGGCCAATATTTTGTCATACATGCAAGCACAGCGTTTTGTGGTCACAAATGATTTTGTCACAGACACGAATTTAGTTTCTTATAACCACAATTATATATTGTGGGTAGACCTTATAAAATTGTTGACCGCTATGAATTATTATGCCATGAAATTTGGAATGTGGACAAAACGTGACATTTTATATGTTCCTCACATCTCTTTTTCATAGACAGTTTAGAATGGATTTATGTGCTATATCTTATGCATTTAAGATAGATACTCAAAAATATCACCAAGATAATTTGAACAAGATTTAGTTTTATTTTATTTTAAATATACATTAGCTTGTACCAACATTAAATACATACATTAGATAAGAGCTATAGTGTATGATATGAACAATGGCTTCAATTTCTCTTGACTCCTGTTACACAGTGTCACTGTCTATGCAGAGCAGAGGAAACGAGAGACAATCCAGATTTCAAAGAATGAGAAATGCTTGTTTGTTTGGACTCATTTACTTATTTACTATCGCCATTTTTGGGACTGCCACATAAGGTTACTTCCATACACCAGTTTACATTAAGCCTAGTTATAAATATATACCAAGAAGCATAATGAATGTATTGCATATCTTTGGATTGTGGGAGTAAACCCTCTTGAGCACAGGGAGAACATGTATACTTTATGCAGAAAGGACTCGGGTCACTCCTGAGAACCTGCCTGCTGTGAGGTAATGGTGTTACTTCCCGATCCAACACATCAGTCCGCACAAGAAATGAAGAAACCATGTAGGTGAACTACAAACACCAGGGACCAGGGGAATGAAAGAGAAGTCAACGCTAAAGATAGCCAAAGACACACACTTAGAATGCAAAAATTCATTACAAGAACTGATGAGAAGCATACTGTTAGTGAGAGATAATGGTGAGAGAATGGATACTGCTAGAAAATACAGGTATTTGTGCCCAGGAAATTAGGTAGGCCTGAAGAGCAAAAAGGATGAATTTACTTCCTTATTTGTGTTTCATGCGAGGCAGTTTCTCAGTCTCAGTCAATGTTTTCTTTTTTCAGAAGAGAGGTAAGGTGCAAAATAATCCTTTTGAAATTATGGAGGAACTCCTTTAGGCTGTGGACACTCCTTGACAGCTCTCACTATGGTTTCATCCACTGTTACAAAGATAGGAAGGTGATGTATTCAAGAAAGGAGATGCACTCTGCAAAACACTGTCATGATCAGGTGTGTGTGTGTGTGTGTGTGTGTGTGTGTGTGTGTGTGTGTGTGTGTGTGTGTGTGTGTGTGTGTGTGTGTGTGTGCGTTTGCGTGTGTGTCTGTGCGTGCGTGCGTGTGTGCAATTTTGTGACGTCCAGAATTGACGTCCAGAATTGACGTCCAGAATTGGGGAAATTCAGCTCCTGACCAAGGACCAACCTACTTACAGGTAATCAATGTAAAGTAACTAAAGCACCATTAAACAGACCATGATGCCACAAATACTTCTTACTTTTCAGCAAAAACTTACTTGTAATAGATTCATAATAAGAAGCATACATTCATAGATGCACCGAGATGAATTCCTAATCCATTGCTATATACCAACAGATAAACCAACAAATATACTGTACATCAAGACTTGTTAGAAAGGTCATTTGTTGTTCCCTTTTTAGATATAACTAAAGTAACTGCTGAAAACAGAGGGTAAGATTATTTAACTCCATTTAACTCCCAATTGCAAGCATACATTAGATACAGTTTGTCATATACTGTAGATAATTATGCCATTTATTGGTAAAACTACTGTGCCATTTTTGACAAAATACACTTCTATCACTATTATGCCAGCTACCAGATTTTAATACTATTGACTGTGATGACTGAAAGTTACTTCAACTTTATTTCTAGTTTGTCATTAATCTGTTGTTATGACTGTAAATTATTGGAAATCTTTCATGTCCTTAAGTTCTGATACATGTATCAGATATATGTATCAGAACTACATGTTTCATAACTATTTAAAGATCATATTAATATTTGCATTCTTGGCATTCTCCTTGTCTATATGTGATTGAAAACTCATATTCGATTGTGTTATCTCTTCTCCCTGGAATAAAACATATTCTGATATTTTATATATTTGAATTCTTTTTTTAAACTTTGCATTTAACCGTGATTGTGGCAGTCGACTATTAATGGACATAATACCCTTTTGTTAGTGCTACTAGCATGGGGAGCATTTGATTTTATTTCATTAAACAAGAACATCAGAATAGTAAATGCAAAGTCAAAGAAAGTTGTTTGATTATGTAAATGAGATACAAACTCAGTTATCATGATTGAGTAGCAAGTGATATATTCATTTTGTGAGCAGTGTATTTCAGTTGCTTCATTTTTAATTATTTGATAGCTGTGTACTTCTGTTTTTTATTGGGGATATTCACTTTATGCTGTTTTCATGTCATGTCACTGTTGTAACTGAAAATGAATGGAAAAGGGGGTAATTTGTCAGATTATTTTTATCATCTAATTTGTGTAAGTATCAAGCCTGCACAGATCATATTTTAAACATGGGAATGGTGCTACCATGGTTAGATATGTTAAAAGCACTTAAAAATATGCTGTGCTAGATTGATGTGTGGCCGAGCTAAGTAAATATTTTTACTTACGTTAACAATAAATTGCTCGAATAGTTTTCTTAAGACTGTGTCAGGATAGGTGCTGTGGGTGCAGTGGTGAGAGATCCAGCATTCATGAGGTTATCTGTGGCCTGGCAGTCCAGACCAGATAAACTTGGCATTGGTTTAACATTGCATTTCTTCTGATTCCTTTGTCTGGATAATGTAAGGGAGGGAATGTTAGGGAGTGGGACTTTGAACACTTAACCAAATTAGTGTTACAGACTGTAAATGTGTCACAAATGTGCAGGCACTCTTGCCTAACAGGGTGTCTGAGCCCTTCATGATTGAAAGTCTAAACTTTTATTGGTGCTGTTTGAGCTGGCGCTGCACTGTGGAGGGTTTGGTGAGTGGCTTATGGGGAAGGTGTTCGCTCCAGACTGCATTCAAAGCCTCCTCCCCCCTTTTTTCCCCTTGAACAGAGACATTCTAAAAATAAGCATGGCTTTTAATGACAGTGTGTAAAATGTGTTGTGTGTTAACAGCTATGCTGAGGCCAACCAGAAGACATGGCAATGCAGCCCCAAAACAAATTGGGACAGCAAATAAAGCAGTGAACCTTTTCTGGAGCCAGTTTCAAAGAACACTGCCACCCTTTTGAATGTTTGATTAAGGCAGTGACGCCTGCCGTAACCATGACTTTTTAGCTATTTAATATCACGTCGGAGCCCAAAATGCACCCTAAAACCCCAAAGATTCTTTTGATTGTGTATTTACATAAGTTCTACTGATTGCACACAAAACTGTAAACAGTTATTAATTGTACAAAGTTAGACTTTTTAACCTACGTTATTTGAATGTGGTTGCCACATGGATGATGAGTAAGGAAAAGATACAGTGATGAATTAAGGTAAAATACATCACTCAGTAAATCTTTTATGCATTCAAAAACACATACAACTTTTTAGGGGAAAGTCAAACAGCAGGACAAGACAAAATGTGATTCCAAATGAAATGGAAATATACTGTGTATAAAAATTAGGGGAGGTTTCAAAATGTAACATCCCATAATGAAATATCCCATAATTTTTGTGAGTAGTGTAGTTGACCAATTAATGTGAAAATAACTAATCCAGTTCAGAATTGTGAAAATAACAAATCCAGTTCAGAATTGGTGCATTCTACCAATCGCTCCACTACTGACACTCACCAGATATGATCAAACTGGCAAACTAATTAAGTTATTTTCTCTTTACAACTTTTCTTTATTTTCTCTTTACAACTTTTCTCTCCACACTAAGTTTTGATGACAAACTAAAGATCCTCTGCCCAACTGACTGCCAGTGGATACTACTTTTTGTACCAAATCATGATCACAATTACAGACATCATCTGTTTGAAATCACATAATAATTTAGCTTTTACCTCATTACTAGCTATTATTTGCTTTGTCCATACTGTCCCAACTTCTTTTTTTTTTATTTGGGGTTGTAGCTACGTCGGCTAGTTCTTGGTTCCTTTTTCTTCAATAACAACTGCTGGACTGTCACAGGGGACAAGGTTTTCAATGTAAGCACCCAGATGACAAAGTTATTTTTTTCTGATTTGGGGTTGTAGCTACGTCGGCAAGTTCTTGGTTGCTTTGTCTTCAATAACAACTGACTGGACTGTCACAGGGGACAAGGTTTTCAATGTAAGCACTCGGATGACAACGTATTGGTGTATATGGTGTAGATGCACCATACTACCTTTATGTTGCAGCCCAACCCAAGACTGAACACAGGCTCCCAGGAATTGCTGTTTCTATTGGCTGGCTTTTACATTAAATTGTAATATAACTAATTAGAGAAAATAAGCAAATACTAAAAAGGCATGTTTTGATCTTTGCTGCAACAGTACTCTTAAGAACTACCTGAAGACCAAATAATATCAATAAGTGCTAATTATCTTGGGCTTTCCTTGATTGTAACATCATTGTTTGATATAATTGCAAGACGCACTTTGGAATATTGTGAAATCTTGCTGCGAATACACGGATCATCAGAAATTTGTGAAGTCAGCTTGAATGCATGCTGTCATGTCAGGAAAGTGGAAACATACCAAATAATAAAAAAGGAATCTAGCAATCCCCTTTTGCATATTGAACATTTCAACATCATACTGAAATTGTTATGCTAGTATGTAATAAAAAACATGAGAAGCATACTAGTCTATAAAGCCTTTATGAATTAATTATAATTTATCCATCAGATTGCCAAGGTAGATTTCATATGATCTGTATACTACTGTCTTGAGAGTACAAAGTGTGAAATATACGGATGATGTGATCAGCAACTTATATCCACTTCAGACACTTCATAGGATGATGCTGAGCATAATCAACTAGAAGCACTAGGCAGACTTTACTGTCACAAATAGGACAGTATGTTAAGCTCTGCCCTGTCTTCTCGTAAAGTGCTAATGACTGGACAGCCATCTGTTTTTGATGGATATTTAAGTGGTAGACTTGACAGACTTCTTTTCTTGGTTCCAGGCTCCAGGCAAGGATATTGTTTACTCTTTCTAGAAGGCCAGGCCTGGCACCAAATGACTATAAAGACTCTACTGCTCCAGAAAACTGTGAAAAGCTGAGATCACTATTGCTCTAAGACAAGGCTTTTCTCAGAGTTGATGGATCAGCTCAGCCTGTTGTTGACATGTTCACATTTTTCCTGGCTAATGCTAGGAGTACCTAGCTTAATTACCATATCTGTCAGTAAGGGTTCAGGAAGCAGGACCAATCTCCAAAATTTAGGAAAGTAAATATATTGACCAAAAGCCTGGTGAGTTGCATAACAGCTCTTTGTGGTCTTGTCTCAGTAGACGTAGCGATTCAATTGCCATTTGGAAGTAAATACACACATTTACAATGCTAATTGTCCTTTTTATATGATCAGTGATTAATTTCCCTGTGTATTCCCTGATTTATTGTTGTGTAGATTACAATGAATGCTGTAATAAAGTGATTTACTTGTTTAACTGAACATAATGAGAGGTTATACATTTTTAAATAAAATTTAAATAAGTCAAATGTTTTCCTAGCAATCAATTCTAATGTGTAGACAAATCTCTCTCTCTCTCTCTCTCTCTCTCTCTCTCTCTCTCTTACACAGTATATATAATGTATATACAGTGTGAAATTGGTGGTCTTTGTGGGTGTCGGTTGTTGAAAAACTTGCCCTTGATCCAGTATGGTGGCTTTCAAGATTTTTGGACATAACCTAAAAGATATGCTCCCTCACCTCCGTTAGTTGCTAAGGTATTCAAATATGTCATTTCCCATTTGTTTCTGAAGTAAAAGGATGTCTTGTGTCTTTTGAATTTTGATAAATACAGTATATACAGTACAGTACACTAAACACTGAAGATATGAAACTTTGATACAATGTAAAGTAGTCTGTCTATAGCTTGTATAACAGTATAAACTTGCTGTGCCCTCAAAATAACTCAACATTGTGCCCAATTAGCCATTTCTCTCCCCGGTATCATGTGACTCATTAGTGTTACAGGGTCTCAGGTGTGAAATAGGAGCAGTGTGTTAAATTTTTTAGTTATCACTCTTACACGTTCTCATACTGGAAGTTCAACATGGCAACTTATGGCAAGGAACTAGTGATTTGAAAATAATTGTTGCTCTACATAAAGCTGGCCTACGCTATAATAAAATTGCCAAACCCCTGAAAGTGCGTGAAGACCATACAGCAGTTTAACAAGACAGGTTCTACTCAGAGCAGACCTCACCATGGTCAACCAAAGAACTTGAGTGCACGTGTTCAGCATCATATTCATTACTTTGCTTATATAACAGTTAACAAAGAACATCCATTACTATTTATGATACATGTAATGCTCTGTAAAATGCAAAACATCTTCCCATTTGCAGTACAGAGACAGCAATATAGAAAATTTTGTTGAGAGCATACTGAGTTACAAATGTTTTCTAAAATAAACTTGCTATGATTCTGTAGAATCTATTTTCATTACTATTTTATCATATTATAACATATGTCTAAACAATTGTAAATATTAATAATAATTGATATTAGATGTCTAAACCCGAACATAATGTATTATAAGCAGTATCGAATTGATGTATTAAGCTTAGCAGTAGAGACAAAAAGGCAAGCCAATGACTCCAGCCTTATAAAACTGAAAACCACTACACACCCACTCTTGTTGTGTAGTACAAATTGTTTTGGAAAAGACCAGAAAAGCTAATAAGAGAAGCAAAGTAAAGCAACAACATATTGTAATATATTCTCATTTGGGAGTTTCTGGCAGTCATCATCATATATCATATTATCTGTCAGAATTATATTACGTTGTCTATAAACAAATATTAATCCTTCTCTAACAATGTGACCAAGATATGAGAAACAGTATTGCACTTTTGGATTTGCTTTGCATGATTTCTCTTTAAATAAACAAGTTGATTGTTTTCCTGTAATTAGATTGTTTTATATATTAATGCCAAAAGTAGTCATGCTGAAGGAATGTTTTAAAATCTATCCATCGTTTTAATCTCCATGTCTTCTGACAGCCTAGTAATAAAAACTTCAGAAGAAGAGACTTTATTTAGAGACTTTTCAGAGAAACTGCAATTCTGGGACCTGTTGGTATTGGAAAATTGGTATAATGTTTAATGTAATAGGAGACAACCCTAAACATTATTTTGACTCCTTACACAAGCAATTAGGAGATGTATTCTAATCTTTCCACAGATTTGGTTGTCTCCATCTTTCTGTGTTCAGACTGTAGTTGCAAAAAGTATGTGAATCCTTTTGAATAACCTGGTTTTTCACTAAACTTGCACATCACAGTTGTCTGTGTGTGGTTTAGCAGTTGTAATAGCTTACCTTGTCACTAAGTCTAAGGAGAAAAATGGCTTGCTCCGCCTTATGATTACATAAATTAAACACACTTCTATTCAAGCTGTTCAAGGGAACCAGTCAATCTCCAACAGCTTGCTGACTGTTTTTTTGGCTGCACAGTACATATGTTTTATGTTTTCTGGCAATTCAGATTAATCCACAATGTATAATGTGTGTTGATGTTAATGTGTTGATTATAGCCTGGCATACAATTAAGAGAGTTCCACAAAATATGCCACAGTACTATCACAGGTATTCCCATATATATGTGTAGCCCTCCAGTGTCCAATAGTTGGAGCACTGTCAAAGACCTTTGTTGCTGGTTATGCAGCTCTAGGTTGAGGGCACTTTTTGCATACACATGGTTTCTCCACAATGGTGGGGACCATTGTATCCCATGTACAGGGGAGGAAAAAGTAAAAAAAAAAATTCAGAATTACTTAATGAGTTAGGTTGCAATATATTTAGCTAGTATGAATTCTTGGTTAATGTTGTTGCCTTACAGCTCCAGAGCTCTAGGTTCAAGTTTCAGGCTGGTCAACTGACATTTCTAAAGTGTTACTGAGTGTATATACAGTGTCATTTAGAGCATCAAATGTGTACACAATGATTTTAAGATCTGGATTGGTTTGTATTTATTTGTTTATTTAATGTTGCATTTTGGAAATAATCAAGCTACATTTTGAAAAAATAAACACAAAGTCAATATTGTTACAGTAGTTAAGGTTAAGATTCATTCTAAGTGTAGGTGTAGCTAAAAGTACCTTTTAACACAGTACAGTTCAATGGAAGTTATTTACATAAAGAGTCTGTGAAAGTAACCTAATAAAAGCTACTATCTGATAAATCTAAAAAGAACTTCTCGTAATAGTGCAAGTCCTATCAGCAACTACAGAAAATGTTAATGATAAGGATATACTATAAGTTGTTAAATAAACTGGCTCACATAGTTTTTACAGCCTGGACTGTGAATGAAAGGTAGTAAAGTACAAACGCTTGAATTGTGCAACTGTATTTGTGTTTCTGTATTATTATGACATAAAATATTTGAGAAAATATATTTTAGAATTAATCCAGCAAACAGTAAAGGCGAACAATGCTTTTCATTTTACTGCCTATGGTAAAAAAGGGTTCAGATTTACACATCAGTTATGTTTTATTTTCTTGATGAAAGGCTTCATATGCCTCAAGATTTCATTATTGTGTGGTCTCCCATAGGCATTTTTGTGTTTCTACGTTGTCATTTAACTGTCCTTGTCCATCATTTCCCCTAAAGCATCAGGAGATATGAATGACAGAGGTTGTCATAAATACGAGACACTGTTTCAGAGAACCTATGAAAAACTCAGATCATCATGTGGGCTTATGAAATGTGATTTGCTAACTGATTGGAGGCTTACAGGGCCAACACCATTTTTATTGTATTGCAAAAGACAGAATAGTTTTTTCTGTATTAACTGAATGTGATAAACCCATAGGTGAATCCTTTTAACTTTGGTATCAGTAGAACATTTTAGTTCTGTTGTCACTAGTAGTTAACTTATATGCTCAGAACATACTGTATCATTGAAAAAAAACCTCGACATTTAGTCATTTGTTGGATGACTTGAAAATACAGTTTAGTATTTTTGATAGGGGACTGTGGGAATGGTCAACCTACTTTAAATATACAAAGATTAGTAGATCTCCAAAGTAACAGGAGAAGACTGTGTGGTGTGCACTATTGATTCCCTCTAAATTTATGCGGAATAGATTTATTCATTGCTATAAATGCAAATCCATGTGCTGTGAGTCACAGCCAGCCAAGTTCCCTTCTACCCTTGGCTAAGTATTAGAAGTTTCGTGGTGGCTTAAGTTTCTCAAACCTTGCAAAAGATGTCTCACAAAGAAAAGGAAACCATCCACACCCACTGACTCAAAATGGAGGTTTAAAAGGAATAAATAACACATTCATATGAAATTTGTAATTGAATGTTGCCCCTTTCCATGGTGTCAGAGAAGTAGGCATCCATTAATGTATAAACCCAAGCTGAATCGTTTTGACAGATCACAGCGTGTTGGCAGTGAGACAGGCTCTACTCCCATGGATTCTGCAAACAGATGGCTCTGCCAGTTGCTCAGACATATTGGCTTTACTGATACAGCCTGAAAACACATTGAGAATGTGCACATAGCCACAAGTTTCTTCTTACTGACATACATATCGCAATCCATATATTAGTTGTTAGACATTAATTAGTTTTGCCTCAGTAAAGGAGGGGTGTATAGGGGGATGCTGCATACATAAGCCTAACAACATTACACAGACATTGCAATCAAACATCCCTATTTGGACTATTTACCATTCTGTTGAATTAGGGTGGTAGATTCTCATGCAGGGGGTACTCCACTAAGGTGCTTCTGAAGTTTATCAAGTCTATAAGTTATGTGTTTAATCTATTTAAAATGTGCAGAAATGCAAGTAAATAAAATGTAAAAAAATATGAGATCTGTAGCACTTTCAGTTTCTTTGACCTGTGCTCGTGTGGACAGTTCATTTAGTATAGTGAACTCATCATGTTTAAGACACCAGTTTGAGATAATATTTGATTTTTGGCACTTCATCGTGTTGGAAGTAGTCATCGGAAAATGTGCACACTGTGGTCACAAAGGGATGGACATGGTCAGCATCAATACCTACGTAGGCAGTGGCATTTAAATGATGCTCGATTCATATTAAGGGGCCAGAGATATTTAGATACATATGTCTGAATGCCATGCATGGTTATTTAAGTTGTTGCCTTTAAATCACTACAAACCAGTTTGGTCATTCTCTTCTGACCTCTTGCGTCACCATAGCATGTTCACCTAGCACATTCAAAATGACTTATATCACCTTTCTTTCTCATTCTTGCATTCAGTTCGGATTACAGCAGGTCACTATGAGCTACATGACATGAATACAAACCTTCTTTTTTCAATGTGCAGTATAACATTTAATTTCTTTCCTGACAACTTCAGACACTTGGAAACATTATTGCATTGTGCATTAACTGTTCAGACATCATGCTAGCCATAGGAAATATCCTATATTATCACTAAATTTATAGCTCAGTGCATGCCTGCTAATAATTAATATAAAAGAATGGTATACAGTCTCAATGTTTCATACAATATATTATTGAATGTTGCATCAATGTGACAGGTAGTAAATCGAATTGCATCAAATCCTTATCTTTATCATCAACCAAATATTTTTTTTTTACTATTGGTAGATGTTTTTAATGGAATTATGTATATGCAGAAACATTAGTGAGGAAGACAAAAAAAACTATATACATTTATTTGTAATGGTGTCTTGATTAATGACTAATGAAGTAGGCATCCTGTCCATGTCTGGCATTTGTATTGTTGTGCCCTGTGTCCTCCAGGAATAGGTGCCAGAGCCATCTACCAGAGCTAAACACCTCTGTGACTGAAAGAATAAATGGCCTTATTTTTTAGTACTCATTATGATACATAGATGACATATCATTAGCACCTAACTGATCAAATAACTGCCACAATCTGATAATGAACAAATTATTATTGTACATGCAAACATATTTATTAATTGCTTAGATAGTTAAGATCAGGTAAACAAGAACACAAATATGCCAAATGAAGTAAATTGTGTTTAGTTATGCTATGTAAATTACAGATTCACCACTGAGGTACTCAGTAGTTTGGTTGTAGTACAAAAGTATAATAGAGAATTGTAGATGGCCTTTGGTTTTTCCTCCTACATACAGTATTACATTTTATATTGTAAACACATGGCAGTAGATTTCTTGGCACCATGTCTGTCCAAACCCTCATTTTGCTCAGACAGTTGAGGTTAAAATTCTTATTGGAGTGATAGATTTGCCCAGTTAGCCTCTCCCTTGATGAGTAATTCAGTAATTCTAAATTCTATGGTCTAAATAGACAAACCACTGAGCTTGTACCTGAGATAATTAGTATTTGCCCCCGCAAGGATAGGAATACCTGAAATCAAACTTTCTTCTAGAACTTCCCATAACTAAGCTCAAGTTTAAGATCTGGTGTCTTAGTCTACAATAATATTGCAACATTAATAATATACAGCAATATTTAAATCTGTGTGTGTGTGTGTGTGTATGAGCTTTGAGCTGGTGCCTAGCTGGCAGCACAGGAAGCAGGACAGAAACAACCCTAGACATGGTTCCAATCCGTCATAGGGCACACTCGTGTACACATACACACACTTACACACTAAGGGCACTATAGAGACACCAATTAATCTATTGCTCATGTCTTTGGACTGTGGAAGCATCTTGTCATTGTGAGGCAACAGTGCTACCCACCAGGCTACCATGTCTGCATATCCGCTATTATAATCATAATTTAGGGATAAATCTTAATGAATGGATCTTGTTTGATGGTGTAGGTCCCCAGTTCAATATTTGGAATCAATCTTTGTAGTATCCAAAATAGTTTTCTAAACAAATTTGTAATAACAATCTTAGAAGTGTTAAAATTGTTACTGTTAGTATTTTCCCTATATTTAGTGTTGAACTGTGTCAGTGTGTTTTAATTCAGTTGGCTAAGAAAACATGCTTCTATCATCATTGCTTTTCCATTAGCATTCTGGTGTGCATGCAAGCTTCCAAACGCCCATTCCAGATTGTCTTCAATTCAAAATTAATCACAAATAATGGATGACTTTTTATTAAAGCCTGGATAACAATAAGTGAGCAAAGGAAAGCCTGCTTTGGAGTTTCTTTTTATGGCTCATAAATTCTCTGACATATGCTATAAACTTTACTTAGATTTTGTTGGGTTTAGTATGAAAATGACTACATTTTATTATTAGTTTAATGTATGGTGTTGGTCACCTATGAGTTGTTTTTTTTGACAATTGTATTCTGAACTATTATTCTTATAGATTTCAATAGAGAAGCATATGCATGTACACAAATATCCATTAAAAGAGTAACATGGATGTGCATATTTAAAGTACGATAATGCAACAGAAACTTAATTCAGTACTCAGTATGTAAGTAATTCAGGCTGAAGTATGGCTGTATTCTGTGAGTAATGGTAATGTAGCACATGTAATTGTGATCAAATATACTCGGACTCACTTCTTCACTTCACTTCGTCAAAAACATATATCATTTTAAAACTCATAAATAAACTGTGTACCTTCTATATCAATATATTACAAATATTCTGAAAAATATGCTGTTGGTAGCAAATAGCAATAGCAAACTTTATATTCATGTAACTGAAGTGGCAACATGTCCCCATACACTTATTACTTAACCTGTAGTATCCCTCATATGACTACAAGGACTGTCAGACTGTTGCAATGACTCCAGAGACCATCACATCAGCATTTGGGGGAGTGTGTCAGTCCACAGCAAAGGCAAGATTTAAGTGCTCACCACAAAACCTCCATAGTGGAACCCGACGAACCAAACTGTGGGAGCTGCGTGTTCTTGTCAGCAGAGCAAACAAGCCTGTGGTGATCTGTCTGGGCTGCCCGAAGTCTGTACATGATGAAATGATAAGAAATGAATTTTGGCACATATCTAATAAGAATATTTCTGATGATGGGGAAGCAAACAGCTTTAAAAAAATGTTATTACACTGTCTAATAGAAAAATATTGTGCTACAATCAAATAGGATGTGCTAGACAGTACAATCAAACCTCAAAATACAAACTCCTATTATCTTAATTCTGTGTTTTAATCTCCTAAATCACTCTTGGAAACACTAGCCCCACTATTACAAATGAATGACTTCATGTCCCAGTGGTTAATTCTTTGGATCGTTCATTCATTCATTCATTCATTCATTCATTCATACATTCATTCATTCATTGTCCTGTCCACTTATCCTAGGCAGGGTGCAGTGCCTAACCAGTAAAACAGGGGAGGAACAACTCTAGATCGACACACACTCATACTCACACACTAAGGGGCACTTTAAAGAATTAACCTAACACACATCTTTGGAACACAGGAGGAAACAAGATTATCCTGAGATAATCCACGCAGGCAGAGTGAAAACTTCACACAGGAAAAGCCCAGGTTTAGGACTAAACTAGGGATCTCGGGGCTGAGAAGTAGCAGTGCTCCTAAATATAAGATATTTTAGTCAATTTATTGAATATTGCACAGATTAGCACTGTTAGGCAGTAAACATGTCCACAATAAGACACATGATAATCAACCTCGTACTCCTTAACCCCATCCAAGACACAGATCAAAGACAGGCAAAATGACCAATAAGAATTCCCCCCTGCGCCTCTATGTTAAAATGGCATGCCTAAAAGTGGGTGGACTTTTAAGGTATGGGAACCAGGTCACTATTTAGTCTCAGAAACTAATGTAAATAGTTTTTGCTATCCAAAATGTTTTTTCAGAATACCATGATTGGTAGAAAAATAATTTGACATAGTAAAATATTTAGCATATTATGCTGTTGGGATGCGGACTGAATTATTTCCTGTCAGGATGTTTTAGTGTCGCTCTGCACTCTAGTGGATGCAGCTTCCAATCTTTTACATGCATAAAACACACACACAAATTCTACTTGCCACAAAGCTGCAAGTGAGCATATTTGTATACTCATGTGGAGTATTTTTGTGGTCTAAGTACAAGATATGGACCCATAATTCCATTAACAGTGCCAACAAATACACAAAGAGAATAATATGGGATGTTTTTAATGTCTTAATTGTTTGTAAATGCTTCTTAATCATAACAGACTATCATAATATGTGCACAAGTCTGGACATCTGTGAAGTAGGTCAACATCCTGTATATGGAAGTTATTAATTGTTGGATTGTTGTAGGTATTTTTTGCCAGGAACCATCATTTGTGCTGCTGGTTATAAAAACAATCTTTTTTAAAAACTGATAACAAGAATAGTTAACAACCTAAGAGCATATAGTGAAGCCCGAAATTATTCATACCCCTGGCAAATTTTGGCTTAAAGTTATTTTTAGTCACGCAGTATTTTCTCTCTGACAGGAAATGACACATGCATCTCCCAGGAGATAATAAGACCAAATACAAGGCATCATTGTGGAAAAATATTTCTCAGCTTTTACTTACATTTGAATAAAAAGTGGCATGTCCCAAATTATTCATAGCCGCCTCAATATTCCACAGAAAAGCCTTTATCGGCTACTGCAGCAATCAAATGCTTCCTATAATGGCTGACCAACGTTTTGCAAGTCTCCACTAGTATTTTTGTCCATTCATCTATAGCGATGAGCTCCTGAAGGGTCTCCTTCCCATCACCCTGATGTTTAGCTCCGTCCTCAAATTCTTAATTGGATATCAGGACTCTAGCTGGGTCACTGCAAAAAGGTTAATGTTTTTGTCCGCTACCCATTTCTTCACCACGTTTGCTGTGTGTTTTGGGTCGTTGTTGTGCTGAAATGTCCACTGGTGCCCAAGACCACGTTTCTCTGCAGACAGATGTCGTTGTTGGGAATCTTGATGTATTGCTCTTTTTTCATGGTGCCATTTACTGTGAGTAGGTTTCCTGGTCCACTGGCTGAAAAACACCACAAATCATTAGGTTCCCACCACCCGTTTTTACAGTGGGGATGGTGTTTTTAACGTTAAAGGTTTCTCCCTTTTATGCCAAATGAAAGATACATCATTATGGCAAAACAATAAAATTTTTGTTTCAGCTGACCATAAAACAAAAGACCAGTCCCCTTCTTTGTTCGGATGAGCATTTGCAAAGGCCAAGCAGGCTTTTGTGTGGCTTTTCTGGAGAAGAGGCGTCCATGGAAACCAGCAGTGTGCAGTGTCCACTCGACTGTCGTCCTTGAGACATTGCCACCAGCAGAGCCCAGATTCATCAGGATGGCCTTGGTGGTGAGCTTTTGATTCTTTTTTACCTCCTCACTATCCTCCTGGCAAGCAGAAGTGCCACTTTTGGCTTCCGACAACATCATCTGAGACTTTCCACAGTGCGGACCGTCTTGTATTTTTTAATAATAATATGCGTTGTAGCCACTGGAACATAAAAACAATTAGATATGGCCTCATAGCCCTATCCTGATTTGTGAGCTGCCACAATGCACAGCCACAAATCCTTTGTCTTAGCCATGACTGTGCACAAACCAACTCCACAGAGCTGCTGTTTTTCACTTGTTGAGTTGATTAAAACAGCTGCTCCCAATAAATCAGGGTAATTAGCATGCTTTACAACAGATTTGACTATTTGAAATGGTATACAACTTAGAATTTTCCCATAGACTGTGACAGTTTGCAAAGGGTATAAACAATTTTGGATATGCCATCTATTGTTAAAATGTACATTTTAAGGTATGTTTTTTTTTTTTTTTTTTTACCACAATGATGCCTCTTGTACTTTGTCTTATACTTCTGAGAAAGTTATGTGACAGTTCTGGTCCAAAAAATAGCTGGTTGATAAAAATAAATTTAAGTCAAAATTTGCCAGGGGAATATGAATAAGTATGAATAAGTTTGATTTTTGGGCTTCATTGTAGATTTTGGTAATTAAGTGCAATACATTAGTTCCAGTATTCCCAAATTTTACTATTCACTCAGTTTGTTAGACCACTGATTGATGGGTTAACTAAAAGAGATGGAAAAATATGTTTGGTCAGGTTTTGTCAAATCACCTGAATGAACAATTCCTTCAGTGATGCACTATATAAGCAGAATTTATACAGTAGAATAAACAAACAAATACAATAAAAACCACAATATATAAATACTGTATATGCTTAGCATACTGTAAGTTCTGTTCTGTAGATAAATGTAGATAGGAAAGTATTATTAAATGTCCCTCAAATAACCATTATATGTTTTACACAAGGGTTCTTCAGTTCTGTTTTTGCTGTCTGTCATTATCAGTAAAGGTGAGGAATGTTGGAGGAACTAAAATAGCTGTATGTCCTTACTGCTCTAGACTTATCTTACACAAATGTATAGACGCATTCTCACAAAGCTTTACATATACAGTTCTGAATCTGGTTAATTGGACCACGGGTTAATGGGACCAGCTGCTTATTTGGACTGAATCCTAAAGTACCCAAACAAATATTATTATATACATGTAATGTTATTTGCTTATTTGCCACAAGTCGCCACTTAGCCACTGCAAAGCAGGTCAGCGAAATATGGGAGGATTTTTGGGATCCCCAGGAGAATTTATGCTTTTATAAAAGGTCAGGAAATCGAAAAGTTGTGTTGAAAAGAGCAAAACCAGCGGAAGGTGAACACGCCCACCACTTTCTTGATTTTGTTCAAGTGCAGTCCGTCTAGAGAACGCATCAGATCACACTGGTTAAGTTTTTCAAATGTTGACTGGAAAAAGAAGAACCTTTTTTAACAGTATTATGCTTCGCATGCTGAGTACCTATACATTGTGTTGTAGATTATTTCGAAAACTTTAAATTAAAAAAAAATTATTTTTTAATGAACAAAGTTCGTAAGTGTTAGGGTCCTTACCTTTCACCCCAGAGCGTTCTGTTGTCCTCGCCGATTGATGTTACAGGGCAATCGGTGAGGCGATTTATAAATGGACCTTCATTTACAACCTGATTACGAACAGCTGCTTCTCCAGCTATTTAAGTGCGGGTTTTTTTTCCCGTTGCCACGCACACACATCATGGCACACTGGACGTTTGCTATGGACCCGGTATGGCTCCCTCTGGTGCTCCAGCGCCTTTTCGAGCTGACATTTCAGTATACACGTGCTTCCAAGCAATTTGAGAGACGTCCCAATTCAGTGCTTTATCATGCTCGTTGCACCTTTGTCACCTGGCGCTTTGGCGTTTTCACAATTTTTTTTGTTTTTTTGTTTTCTGTGTTTATTTATTTTTATAGTTTATATATATTATTTCCCCATTCTTATTATATGTTGTGGGAGTATGTCTATCCTGCATATTTGGGTCCTAACACCCAACTCATAACAGTAAGCAACAGTAGTTCTTGTTTGTACATTCGCTATGCATGTATATCGCACAATAAAGGTTTAATAAACATTTAATATGTTACATAAATTATGGCATGTCCCAACTTATAACATGTAGTATGTTTGTTTAATCGGACCAGACGGTTATTAGGACCAAAACTATCGTGTCCCGATGTGGTCCAATTAACTAGATTCGACTATATTTATGATATAATATATTTATAAAATATTTAAAATATATTGATAAATACAGCATATCTATACAGCATGCGCCACAGTGGCAAATATTAATCTGTGGAAATGTGTACTGAGACATGCCCTTCTCAAGTACTTGTTGACCGCTTACAAATCAAATGTGACGTTAATCCTACTTTATTACCACAAGCATCTGACGTCAAAAAGCTATGTGCACCTCTTTAAGAAGCAGATGGTCAGTTTTGAGTAGCTACGATGTTACTTAAGTTATACTGCTATTTCGGATGCCCAAATGCCAGGCCTCTCTGAGTCATGATGTGAGTGGGTGTGGTGACTGGTGGAGCTCCTCTGTTTCTGGCAAAGGGGACAGATAGCCTTTAACTTCAAGCTTGTCATCCCCCTCTATGCATGTTCAGCCAGGGTATATGTTAAAACTAAAGGTTGCTGCTGTCAACTTAATTTTCTTGTCACCATTCCATGGTTTTGTTTCTATTCAGGGAAATGTGTTCTAAACACATGAGCCCTGAGCAAACTAGACCTTTCCAAATATACACTTTTATGAGGAGTATAACCCAGAGTGATTGCCTGCACACAGTGTTTATAAAGTTATACTGGCAAGCCAAGCCATAAGTCTTATTTCCTGACATGGAAGCATGTTATGACCTCTGTCATTTTGGTCTGTGGTGGAGAACCTTGTGGTCAGTCTCAGTCCTCTCCCTCTAACTCTCTACAATTCATCATTTATAATGGGTGACAGATCGGAAGTGACACTTCAGCGCTATTCAGTGCTCACTCTTGGTCCAGAAAAGAATACTTTGCTATAAAATGGCTTGAGAAATTTGCATATGCATAGTTATATACATAGTGAAGACACTGAAGGTATATTATATTTTCGAATGCATTTTTAAACTATGATAATTGTTGCTGAAATGTATTTGCTTATTGGTATATGGAGTTTATGCAATAGGCAAAGATTCTACAAACTCATATCAGAAAAGTCATATGCAAAACATATGCAAAAAATGCATATAAAACAGTTTTTCTATTTACTTTGACTGTTCTTTCATTGTAGAGAGTATTACAGTTTTGTCTGTTCAACTGCGTTTCATTTGATACTTCCTGCATTTCAGGCCTGCAACACATTCCAATAAAGTTGGGATGGTAACGAATTTACCACTTTGCAGTGTGGCCATTGTTTTGAACCACATTTATAAGACATTTCAGCACAGAGGATACCAGGCAATTTAGTGTTTCAAATGTAATTCTGACGTGTCTCACGTCTTAAGATGTGCAAGAGTACGTGGTTGTCGTTATCACTGTAATCATGATCAGGACTGCATGCAGGTCAGTCCGTACCCTCTTCTTCTGCAGTCATACCTTTGTAATGTGCAGCATGTGGTTTTACATTGTCTTGTTGAAAAAATGCATGGATATCCCTGGAGAATGATGTCTTGAAGGCAGCATGCCTTGCTCTAAAATATCAATGCACTTTTCTGCATTAATGCTGCCATCACCGTAAATTACATTTGTCAGGTGCACTGACACAACCCCATACCATGACAGACCTGTCAACAGGCTGGATGGTTCTTCTCATATTTGAGAACAAGGTGTCCAGTTCTTAAAAAAGAGATGTGCAATACTGAGTTATCTGCCCTTAGTACCTGGCTCAACTGTTTGATAGTCAATATTAGCTCTTTTTTGTAGGGCTTGACAAAACCTTGCCAAAGTAATCACATACCCATGTAGTTATATCAGCTATAACTGAATGGGGGACCATGGGTATTTAGCATAAGCTTGCACTCTAGCACTGATATGATGATAAAAGGTTCCTTGAATCATGCACTGTAGATTATTTAAAGAACTGATATTACTAATATTTATTTAAAGAATAATGTTTTTAAACATTTCAATATTTAACTAGAGATCCCCCGCCCACTTTTGCCCCTCAGAGATTCCGGCTTTTATGGACACTGCTTTTATACCAAATCATAATTACACCTGTTAAAATCACATCATCATTTAATAAATTTTATTATTTAATTAATCACATTTGTTCCATCACTACTGGCAATAAGACTTGTATTTTTGTAATTCAGGAATAGATGTTTATTAGCATAGTAAATGAAGTTGACCAGGCAAAACAATCAAAACAGTCTTCAAAAAATAAGTACATTTAAGAAATTCTGGATTTTTTTTTTTTGCATTTTCCATACCTTTTTCTGATTTGGGGCTATATAATATTTCTGTCTAATTGCCCAAATTTTAAGTGTCACAGTACATATGCCAGTTGGCTTAAATGACTTAAAAATGTACAAAATACAGATACAAATTCTTCAACAACAAATCTTTGTTGCTTAGTTCTTTGTTATATGCAAATGATAGATTATTCCATGCATATAATACACTGCTCATAACATTAACTGTTAACTGTTAAGTTAACTCATCATTTCAATCAAAAGAATCCACAATACTCTGATAATAAGACTGGTGAAACTTGCACTGCATAATGGCTAGCATTCATGGCTCAGTCCTGGCACATTAAAACCATTTTTCATACAGTAATCGTATTGTTTTAGCTCCTGTTCCATGAAGCTGCTTAGTGCTGCTATCCATGGCTGCTACACTCAAACAAAGGATGCACACACATTATACGCAAATTTATCAAAACTGCTGTCAATGCCTGTTCCAAAATATACAGCTATCTGATTCCTGACACTGATTCCTGACACCAAGAAAGCAACTAAGGACAACAGCACATTTTAAAACCTGTACAAGTACAGGTTGAGTTAAAAGACACAGGACATCCCACGTCATCATGTTGAAAGCCACCATCAAGGATCCCTGGATCAAGGGAAAGTTTTTTCAATAGGAAAATGCCCAAGTAGCATATCAAATGAAAACAGAAATCAATTGTCGCTATCAGATTTGCAATCTGCAATTTTGGTTCAAAAGTTCTTAACGCAGAAAGTTCAAAAATTTTATTCTCTCTCACAGGTAACTGAAGATAGAATTGATATTGTCCTGGGGATGCAGCTGCCGTATCAGCCGCCACCCAAAACGACCACTCTATTACAGACTACTCCATAATAACAATAAGCTGGAAATGACTGGGAAGTGAAGAGGAAGGCATGTTTCTGAGAAGCTTCTTTAGAAGGTGTATGAGTCTACTGTGAGAATACAGTACAGTCATTTTTTCATTTGCTAATAATTAGACTAATACCACTGACAAGCCAGCCACATCATGCCTTAAGACTAATTTTAGAACAGCTATGATGACGCATAGGCACTTCTCCAGTAATTGGTTTAGTGCAACCTTCGGTCTCATTAACATTCTCATCCTAGTTAGCTAACAGATATTTTTTAAACCACGCCAATCCCTGTGATTTGACGGATTATGTGATATTAAGGATTACTATACATATTAAGGGAAGGAAACCCACACAGGGAGGCAAGACTGCCAATTACCAAACTTTAGAGCCTTGTTTTTATTTATTTATTTATTTATTTATTTTAAAAATGTATTAAATTTAATACATTTATTACATTTATTTATTAGTTTTGGATTTTTTGCATTTTCACAAATGTATAGCTTTTTTTCTACATTAAACAGCATGCATGTAACTGTAGCTAGTTAATGGCACTGTTAAAGAGTGGTGTATTTTTTAAATACTAAATGAAAACCAGTAGTGGCTGCTGGTCTTTCAAAGAAGGGAAGCTCATTGTGAGCTTACATTAAACAATTTTTGTCCATATATTTACAAATAAATTCTGCCCTCCATTTCTTTTCAGGAAAATGATCTGTGACTCTATCGTACCAAGTAGTGTCTTCTCCAGGGACTTGACCAGTGTCCTCATAATGGCTAGCAGAGCTAGACAGCTTAGAAAGTCTTGGCCCATTATGTTGTGGGTGTAAGACTTAAGCCTTTTAAACAGGAGGAGCTCCTTTCTACACCCACTGATGTAGCTCCAGTTGTTTCCACAAACAATAACAGTTTGTACAGCTGAGTCATTGTACTTTCCAACCACGAACTAACAAAACATTATTAAATCATGTTCAGCTGAATCAAGGAAATACTATGAGTGTTTTATTTACAGTATAAATAATTTCCCCAAGCAAATACAAAGAAATGGATTACAGTTTGTTTTTTGACTTCACAAAATCCACAATAGAACTGATTAAGTGACAGTGTATATTTCAAAATAGCTGTCAATCAAAACAAGATTCAGCCTTTCAACTGATCCTCCAATCATAATGGAGCTTAGTGTCTCCGAGACGCTGACCATCCGGGGTCAGGACAAAATCGTGGTATTCATCGAATGACGAGCTGTTCCATTCAGTCTTACTGAAGTGAACGGATGCTCAGATACTACAGGCAAATGCATTGACCATAGACCATCTAATGAAATGTTAACATGGCTGTAAATATGTGACCATTTTATTTTTGACATTTTAGGAAAAGCTGTGATTCTCTTGCAGTCTTAGAGAAATTGAGACTGTCTTAGATAATGGGAAAAGGTACACATTCTACAAGCATTTGCGTAAACCTTAACTTTAGCAGCTCCAGTGGCTGAGCAGGCACACAGTGCTGAAAGCAGCATTCCCTGAAGGCCTGAAATCAAATCCAGTTGGGCTTGTAACATGAAAGTCTGGTGGAACATATAGAAGACAATACAATGCACATTTAACACATTTGCTTATTTTTATTGAGTAATAAACTCCATGCTGTACCCCTCTTGTCCAGAAGTGGCCATATTTCCCATAGTTCTATTGTTTGCATTATAGACTGCTCACAAAAATTAGGGGATATTTTATTGGGTATATTTCATTTTTAAATATCTCATATTTTTGTGAGCAGTATAGTAAAGCCACTATATTTCTAAGCTCAAGTCATCATTGTATTAGATCCATGCTATGTCATGTTGTGTTTACTTTTTCTACAACCGCAAATCAGAAAAAGTTGGGACAATATAAAGAATGTAAATCAAAACACATGCATTGTTCCTTAAATTTACTTTGACTTTTATTATTACAAAGAGTATGAATTGTTGAATTTTTTTTTTTTTCATTTCATTTGTAAATAGTTTCGTTTCTGCTTTTCAGGCCTGCAACACATTCCAAAAAAAGTTAGGATGGGTAACTTAGGGCTAGTGATGTACAAATAAATAAATAAACAATTATGTGATTTCAAACAGGTGATGTCAACAAATTATTGTAAAAATCCTGTCTTTTGAGTCTTTGATTAGCAAAGATGGCCAGATAATCTTCAGTTTATCAACAAATGTGTAAGAAGATTATTGAAATGTATAAAAACAATTGTAGAAATTTAGTTCATAATATCATTAAACAACTCAAGGAATCAGGGAGAATTTCAGTGCATAAAGGGCAAGGGTAAATTTATAAATTAAAGATCAGTGATGTCCATTCCCTCAGACAGCACTGGATAAAGAACAGCGGTTCATCAATAGCTGATAGAACTACATGAGCAAGGGATTACTTTGGCAAATGTATCAAACACTACAATACGGAGTTACATTAACCAATTTTTAAAAGAAATGCAAGTTCTCCAGACTAAAGACACAAAGTCCAAAAGCCAGGATATTTCATTGTATGGGGCTGGGTCAGTGTCCTATTTTGAGTTCTGTGATGGCAGCATTAATTCAAAAAATTATGTTGAGATTTTGGAGCAATAGTAATCCCTTCAAGGTTTTCCAGATATGTGCATGCATTTATCAACAAGACACCACAAAACTTAAGTCAAATCAGCAAGGGTTAGGACTAAAATATATAAATCCCCCAGTCTTTCTTTGAGAAACATTGTTTTTTACATTTCAATTTTCTCATACATTTATTGACCACTGGAGATCCTCTACCCACCCTTTCTCCTCAAAGACTCAACCTTACTGCTCAAAAATTAAAGGGAACACTTAAACAACACAATGTAACTCCGTATGATTATATATATATATATATAAACTTTATATCTCAAATATATGTCTCAACTTTTTTCTATTTTAAGGTTATAAACCTTGCACAAGTTTTATTACACTGTGCTGTTTTTGTAGCGCTGTGATTCATTAATGACACATCCAGCTACTTAAAACCTCAATTCCTAAGCCGGATCAAATGTTTAGCAGTCAACTTTCAGGCATTTGTGTGATGCCGCTTAATATATAAAGGTACTAAGCATGAGGTAGTACCATAAGATTATGAGGAAAATACAAAATGTTACTGAAGTGGCAACTGGTTTAATAATGGGTTCTTGATCTAGAAGTGCTGATAAATTAAAGGCAGAATATCCGGCAGGGCAAGAAAAGTGTGATATCTCTAGGGGAAAGCTAAACTCTGTCCTTTAGGATGGAATGTGGAAGGCTTGCTTTGATGCCAGTCAGCCTGTGTCTTTTGGCACCTTTGCCGCTCATGGCTCATTTCCAGATACATTAAGCTCTGTTGAGCATAATATCGAAGTTCCTGACAATAAGGGGGAATAGGAGTCAGGCAGTTTGGATGAAGTCATCCGATGAAAAAAGTAAAGCCCAATATTTTTGCTGATCCTGGCAGTGGTGTAAAATGAACTGTTTTACCTTGCCCTCTTGTCCTGTCCAGTGGGTTGCTTTAATATCCTGATCTATGGCTGACCACGCTAATCAATGTGCTTGATGATCACTGAAGCTTATATAAAACCTCACTCCTGTTCGCTTCCTTGTCTGGTCTATGCATTCCACTTTGTTTCCCTTGGCTATGATTTGGCTTGCTGTTCTTAATCTGTTGATTGTCACAGTGCATTCTTGTTACATGTATTGCTTTATATTTAGTGTGACCTGTGTTTCAAGGTCTACTCCTTGTCATAATGAGCTCTTTAATCCCTCCCATGGTTCCTTTATCACCATCTGGGGCTCATTTGGCCCCTATGCCATGCACTGTGTTTCTTGTATCTCCTGCCTCATCTCCTGTGGCCCTTACTGTTCTGCCTCCAGGCACCTAGGCTGTAATTCCTGGGTTTAATAGGTCAGCAGACTTTGCATGTGCATGGCCTCATTGGACATCTGTTGGTTAGCACAGTTGCATGGTTGCTGGTTTTGGTATCCTTTGGATCCATTCTGTATACATAGAACCTGTGGGCCCAGGGTGCACTTTGAGTTTGTCTCCTCTCCTCTAGACTGAGATCATTTTAAACCTGTGTTCTGTTCAATTTCCTTCATAGTGATATTTTTTTTCTTTTCCTCCTGGTGTTAATTGATTTCTGTGCTTTGTGCTTAAGTGCCACACCTTAAGGGGAGTATGTGTTCTGGTGAGCCACATCCTACATGGCTCCCGTATGACCATTTTCTGCTTCCAAAGCAGGCTGTTCAATAAGAGCCTGCTGTGCCTAGACTACAGTATATAACATCCTCACTTCTGTTCACTTTTTGTGTGGTCCCTGCATTCTACCTCATTTCTCCTGGCTACAATTTCATTGTTTGTTACTCATTCTGCTCCGTTCAGAAGCCACTGATGGTATGGGGTTGCATGAGTGCTTGTGGCATGGGCAGCTTGCATGTCTGGAAAGGCACCATTAATGCAGAG
>JAUZST010017820.1:0-33559 GCA_034779995.1 Parotocinclus haroldoi
TTTATTTCTGAGAGCCGCTGCCACTCCAAGATGCTCTTTTTATACCCAGTCATGTTAATGACCTACTGCCAGTTGACCTAATGAGTTGCAATTTGGTCCTCCAGCTGTTCCTTTTTTTACCTTTTACTTTCCCAGCCTCTTATTACCCCTTATTGCCCCTTATTGCCTTATTTTTTTTTTTTTAGATGGGTAGCTGTCACGAAATTTCAAATGAGCCAATATTTAGCATGAAATTTTAAAAGGTCTCACTTTTCGACTTTTTTAATCTGTTATGTTGTCTAGGTTTTATTGTGAATACAATATCAGTTTTTGAGATTTGAAAATTATTGCATTCTGTTTCTATTTACAGTTTGTACTTTTTACATGTCTTTCTAGGCAGAATATCCAAACCACAAGACACACGCACAGTCTAGAAAACAGAGCAGAGTTTGCAGACGGGACGACCAAAACAGAATCAGGAACAAAAACTCATTAACAATGTGTGGAGACAAGGAACATTCACACTAGAAGTGTCTGAGCGTGACATTTAAATGTCTGTGTTGATGTGTGTAATCAGCAAGACGGAGAATGGAAATGTGGTAACTAGGAGGTCAGGTCAGGGGTGTTTGAATCCAAAACGACAAATAACCTTTTTTTTATCAACTAGAATTAGGTACAGACTGATTGTATCATGAAAGGAATTTAAAAGTGAACAATTTCATATTATGTTATTATTATTTTTCTCGCCGAATATCAGGATCTAGTTTGGATTTGTGTTTGATATATTTATAAATACATGTCGGTTAACAATGAATGTTTGTCTCTAAGAAGTCTTCACTTTTCGTGCATTTCTGTTTTATTTACTAGACTGACACATTTCTAATCATAGAAGTGCCCCCCAAAAAAGCTGCAAAAGCTGCATACTGGTTAACTTATTTTATCTTTTCATTACGAACGAGGAATTCGTCTTTGTGATGAAGGCAAATGTGATACGATAATTGAGAGAGCTCAGGTCTAAGCAGCAAGGCTGGTAATGTAAACAGTGGTGTTAAATCTGTGGGTGGATTTGTAATGAAAAATTACAGCAATACCCTGGCATTGTGGTACAGAACGTCCTGGTTCCTGTTGGTAGTCTGTCTAAAGAGTCTCTCAGGAGCAAGTGTAGTGTGCTCGTATCTGTGTTTCATGGTATGATAGCAACTTTTAATGTGACCTGCTAAAGTCCAAAATTCATAGACGATTCATATGTGAGAGGTTTACCCATCTCTGTGAGGACATTTCGCTGGTCCCCATATCGATAGGGGACTTGATTTAAAAAAATAAACCAACCTTTGTTTGAAAATAAACAAATAAACCATTTCTGAAGTTGTTACTGAAGTTAAGATGAACTTGAGTTTAGGTGCAGTATTAATTAGCTACCGTAATATTACGAAAATGGAACCTCCTCACAATGACAGAATGGCAAACTAAATGTAAAGGTGTGTGTGTGTTTATATTACATTGCAGGGTCACAATGTCCCCACAAGGATAGAAAAATGTGACATTCTGACTTTGTGGGGACATTTTGCTGGTTCCCAGGAGGAACTGCTTTTTTACAGAAACTGCAAAAAATGATTTGCATTAGGTTACTGAGGTTAAGTAGTAGTCATTATGTTAGTGGAAAGACCCCGCCAGGATAGTAAGACAAGTATGTTTGTGTGTGTCTGACTACTTTGCCTTACTTTTGAGGATCTATTGTCCCTACAATGATAAGAAAAGCTGGAATTTTGTGATGGCCGTTTTTCCTGTCTTCACTTTTCAAACTGTTAGTTTACAAAAATGTCAACTACTTATTTATTTTTTTTTAAAGAGCCAAAGGTTACTGAGGTTTGAGCTGTAGTAGTCATTCATTGTCATTGATGTCAATGGAAAGTTCTCTCAAGTATGTGTGTGTGTGTGTGTGTGTGTGTGCGTGCGTGCATGTGTTTTACCTGAGGTAGCACAGTGGGCGACTGCCCTGCCAGTCGATGTAGAGAGCTGACCTGAGGCACCTTTATGGGCACTGCTGTGAGCGTTCCCAGCATCTGCAATACATATCAGCTAATTAGTACCAGCTACTTCATCTTTCAAACACCACTAGGGTCTGTAAACCTGGTGATTTATTCTGTGTAGACAAAACATCAAATCCGTATTGTTCAGCAAAATAATACCTGCCCGCGGTGCCTAAAATATTATTTAAATCCCCAAATAAAATCAAGAAATATCCAAAATAAATCCCCAGATAAAATCAAGAAATATCCAAAATAAATCCCCAGATAAAATCAAGAAATATCCAAAAGTGGATTCTTAAATTTCCACTCATTTAAATATTTAAAGTGTACATGTTTGAGCATGTAGCAGATTTCTCTGGTGCTGACATGGCGTTCTCTCACAGGAGATTTCTCTCATCTGGTGACTAATGATCCCCAGTCAGGGAAATGAGATTGTACTCTGTAGCGTAGCTGTGCGCTTGTGTGTGTATGTGTGTGTGTGTGAGAGAGAGAGAGAAACAGAGAGATACAGAGAGAGATGCTTCTAATTTTGAGCTAATAATTACTTTGTCTTAATAATACATCAGACGGGGGCATTATGCAAACTATTTCTTTTGCTTTCTTCACACTTTTCTAAATTCTAAATCATTTTTGCATTATTGTATTATTCAAGCAATACATGGATGATTTTTTGTTTTCAACAACCCGAAATGAAAAAGAGTATAAAACATGCAAATTAAAACAAAATCTGAACTTACATTTACTTACTTGACTCTTACAGTGGAACCTCAGAATTCAAACGCCCTCATTACTCAACAAATACAGACATCGAACTGAATATGTACAATCTTCAGGAACCAATTACATTTGAATTTCAGGGTTCCACTGTATTTCACTGCGGTATTAACCCAAGCTATTGTGTGGTCTGGTCAACTTGAACAAAATTTTGTTTGTTAACAAACAATTCTTGCATTTCAGGCCTAACATATTCCAAAACTTGACGGAGCGGTAAAGCATTTACCATTTTGTAATGTTGCCATTCCTTCTCAAAAACACTTTACAGATGTTTTAGCACGGAAGATACCAAGCTATGGAGTGTTTCAGGTTTTCATGTGGTCCAATTTGTCCTACAAAATGTGTTAAAGTATGCAGCAGTACTGGATGGTTGGCGCAATTTCCATTTCCATATATCAGTGTACTTATCTGCATTAATGCTGTAAATGTGTAAATGACCTTTGCCAAGGGAACTGACGCAGCCCCATAACATGAAAGACCCTGGCTTTTGGACTTGTACCCGAAAACTGTCTTAGGTCTGGAACACACGGCATCAAGTTTCTTTCGAAGGAGACCTAGAATACTGATTCATCTGACCACAATACATGTTTCCACCACTGTGTGATGGTCCATCCCAGATAAGTTGATGCCACATCTGCACATGGTTAACATGATGCTTCTTTTTGAAGATTTAGGTGTCATCTGTGCATGTAACTCAGCACATACTGTAATGCTTGACAAAGGCTTAATAAAGTAATCCCTTGCAAATGTGGTTTTATCAGATATTGATAAATGACGGTTTTTGGTATTTTGGCTTGCACCCTTGCCCTTTACTCAGTGAGATTCCTCCAGATTCCTTGAATGTTTTTATGATATTATGCATTGTACAGGAAGAGATATGCAAATCCATTCCAATCCCTTCCCTTTTCTTACTCATTATTGTGGTAATAAATCATTGCTGAGCATGGCCTAACAAATTGTAAACATGTATTGTATTTAATTGTAATTAAATCATGTACTTAATATATTTCTGATCAACACACAAATACATAGGTACTTCCAAGATTCTACATTATCAGAGTTGAGTTGCTGGTACTGGAGATAGCTGAAACTGAGGGAAAATGTTTCTGAGATAAAAGAGAGGGATATTTATGTGAGTGCGGCTCACATCTGCCATCCTCTGAAATCTGTGTTTGTGAATGTGTGTTTGCACTGGCTGTACTGGCTCTGCTCTGCTCGGCACAGCGTCTTAAAGACTGCTGCAGTGTCATGTCTCAGGCACTGCCAGTTTGTCGTCTCTGCTAATCTGCTAATCAGCTCCTGTCCACCAGCAGTGTTTAAACTGGCAGCAGAGGAAATGCTTCAAACACACCGAAAACTGCTTTATTTGACCATTTTAGAATGAGACCTTCTGCATCCGCATGTGCCTAAACGTCTTCTCTGAAATCAAAAGCTCAAACCAAGGCGTCCTGTTTTCCTCTTCTGCAGTCAGTCGAATTTTGAATAGTGAAGAAGTGAACATGCTGCGAATATAAACTGCATGCATATCTGGAACAAGTCATGAACCGTCCCTGTTTCGTTATGTTCACGCCCCTGTATCACATAAACAGCTTAACTCTCAAATCGTTTCGGTTACCATGGCGACGTCAGTTACAGTGATATTGCATGATAGCATTTGAGGATGACCATGACATACCAAAAACTCACAAAACAGTTCTAGAATGACTCAGTGGACTAAAATGCACATTTGTTTTCAAATCATTATACTACAAATACTTTCATTAAATCTAATTTAACCTGTGACTTGGATGTCACAACAATGATGTGTTGGATAAAGCCTTTTTAAATTTTGGATTATCATGACAGGAAGAACGTTACATCAATGCTAAGTATGCACATTCATATGGCAATAAATAATTATAAATAAACTCCAGTACCCAGTGTAAACCCACACGGGCAGAGTCCCCATGTCTCAGTGCTCTTATACTGTCATGCCTATGCTAAATGCCCAGCCTCCTTGACTCGATTAAATCCAAAACTTAAAACATGGAAGCCCTTAGCTAGGTGGCACATATATGAAGACCAGATAGGTGGTCCCGAACATCAACCTTATACTGACACGTACCAGCAGGGAGTCAACATCCAGACAGGAATGAAATAGGAACTTAACCAAGGTGCAGGACTGTCCCTACATTTGGGGGTCAGTAATCTGTAGTAGTCTCTCTGTTCTAAACACACCTGACTGCATATTCTGTTCTCTCTTGTAGCTCTTATGGTATCAGTTTCAGTCCAAGCTGTTTCTAATGCCTTTACTTAAACCACAGCCAAAAGCGCCCCGATTCCCCCTCCCACCTCTTGTTGAGTGAGCATGCCAAAAATCTTATTATATTGTTCATAATATGGTACTCTCTCTTGAATTCATTACGCTTTAATTAAGTTCCACATTTTCCATTTAGCATCTGCGTATTTAAACTATTATTATAAATGCATTATTTAAGTCATTTAGTTTCTAAGAAATAACATCTAGGTTACCCATGGAGGTTGGCCTGCTTTTGAGTACTGGCCCTCCCCTAATAATCTGGTTTTTTTTTTTCCTTTCCACTGTCAATGGACACCTGATCAATTACAGCTGTGGGCCAGATAGCTGAAAATGTGCATTGAGGTAATGCTCTCAGACATGTAATCGTCATCTCTTGCCTGGTCGAGCTGGGTGGCATTGCCCTTGTTTGAGCAAACGCCTCACACCCTATGGAACCTGACGAGCAGTCTAACAATGCGTCGGGCAGTACAACACTGGTGTTCAATGCACAGCCTTGTGTTAATGTTAATTGTAAGTATACGTTAATGCATTTTAGAACATCACTTATGCCACCTTCATCACATTTTGCTAGCCGGCATTTGAATCTACCGTTTTCTTTAAAGAGCTGTATATAAACATAGCAACATTTATTTTGCCTTTTTCTTATTTATGCATTCACAATCACAGATCTGCTTTTGATTCCATTTTTTTCCTTGAAAATCTATTTAGAAAATACTTAATCTGACCTGGAGTTCCCGAATGTTTGCGTTACACTGTTAGAGTGCCCGGCTTTTGTCTCAGTTGTACTATAGCTAATTGAATAAGGTCACGTAGGGTTATACTGTAGTTGAATTTAGTATTGTTGCTAATGCCCTTTTAAGGAACTTGCTACGATTGTTCTGCTGTGCATGGCCGATCCGCTTGTCATGTATGAATGGCTCTTTGAGTTGATGTCACCATGATGTTCAGCCCTGAATTATGTTTGACCCATATATTTAGCCTTCAAGGTCAGCCTTTCACGCTCAGGAAGAAATACAGTGCTTCTGGAGCTCAGTACACTCAGCTGAGTGAGCTTCACCCACTCGTACCGATAATTTACCTCCAAACCTAATCTAATGCACTTTAGCACCACACTCGGGTGAAAGTCTTCGCAATAGTGCACATCTTCATACTACCTCACTACCTTTATCAGCCTGATCCTCATTTACACGCTAAGGAAGAAGCACATTATTATTATGTATTATTCTGACGGTTTGAAGCTATCCGTTTCCACTTGATAATGAAAATCACAACAACTGTCATCGCTTTCTTTGTTTTGCAGCTACCAAGTGGTTATTAGTGTGATTGATATGGTCCTTGTATATGTCACACAGGACATATATTCTATTCCCACATGATAACATTCCATGCTCAGTAACCATAAGTGATATAGGTATAAAATAGCTAGACACTGCATTCGCAGATCGATCACGCACCAACATAGTCACCATACTGGTCCGGGCAACTTTTCATAATTCTTCAAAGATTGTATTGTGGAAAAAAAAAAATCTAATCAATAACAATATACCAAAACAGTCGTAGTAATTGATTATCAATAGTACATAGTGCATTAACACAGTAGTATAAGTGGTTATATAATAATTGTATAGTACAGTATAGACTACTTTATATACTGCAATACAGTACTATTATACTATTTATACTATATCTACCGTTGTACTACATCTTACTTTGTTTGTACTGGTATGAGTGGTTCAGACCCAGCTGTGCTGCTGGAGTTTGTAAAAGCATCTTCTGACTTCTGACGAGGGACTAGAGGGTGACTAACACTGACTAAAACTGTGCACCTCTAAAATGCAACGAGGTGACTGTTCCTAGTGGAGAGGGGTAGTGAGTGGATACTGTTAAAAATCTCCCACTTTTTAGTTTATGAATGTAACTATATTGTAAACTGTACTAAAAGTGAATTTAAAAATGGGTTTATAGGTAAAGGTATATTGTTAACTAGTTTTATACTTCTACCCATTTTTTTTACATTTATAAAACGTAACCAGTAAACCACTGGTTCAACAGTTCTTATGCTGAAAGATTGCGTGGGCAATATGATGCTATTTCATTGCACTGTCATAAATGTTCTTATCGTGACTATACGCTGTTCTGAGCAGACCGAGGATATCGTCAGTGTTTAAAGAACACTGATCTACCGCATGTTTTACTATAAACAGTGTTATTTCACATAGAGAAATTCACGTGCTCAAAGACATGCTCAGAATTAAGAACATATTATTTGTCTTTTTTTTTTTAATAAATGTATTGAACCCATTGTATCAAAGGCCCAAATGCTGTATATGAGCATAACTCAGAATAACGTTCTCAGGCTCTGGTTTGGATTGACAAAGTAGTTAAACAGAAGGGAGCCATTCTAAATATAATCTGTAATGCCTGTGGTCATATTATGTAAACATTATTCATGGATACAACTGCACTTATAATTTCCTTATTGCTCATAGTAATCACCAAAAAATAATGCTGTGTTCTATGCCAGGTAAAAAAAAAACATGACATTATGAAGCTACCATGTGAATGGTAATGAAGTTAAACTTTCATTCACAGCATCAACATCTGTTCCTGTATAAACTCAGTTTTACACTTTTGCTTGTCTCTCCTCTGAACAAAGCAAGATCAATCAGAGAAGTTGCCCCCCACCCCCCCAAAAAAAACAAAAAAAACAAACAAAACAAAACAAAAAAAACCATAACCTCAATCAGTCGCTCTCCTGCAGTACAATCCCCTTCTGCTATTGTGGTGCTGAAAGACAAGGGATAGTGGGGGAGGAGGGGGTTAAAGGCCCGTTCCCATGGCAACACATGAGCTGAAAATCCTCCCTCTGAGAGGGCGTTCATTTCTGTAATTGCTGCCCCCTGCTCCCCAAAACCCGAGCACCCTTTTCTTAGGCCTCCTCTCTTAAGTAAGAGTCGTAACCTTGAAGTTACTTTACTCCGACTGCGTACTTCTAAAGAAGAATGAATAAACCGTGGAGCCAGCGTGTGCACCCCACCCCCACAGCCCTCTCCAAACCATCTTCAATCTGAGTGACGATGTTGGAGTGTGATAGTCATACGGGGAGTTAGAATACACAGTCGAATCTCACCCATACAAATACCAAGTGTTTCTGAGAAGCACACCAAGCTCCACCCAATTCCAGTGCTCCTCTGTTTAAAAAAAGGATGAGGGATTGAAAAATGGAGGATAAAAAGGGGAGTTTAAATGTTTCTTTCATGGCTGCTTGTCCCTTGTCTCGTCCTTTGAGGGCTGTCAAGAAGGAAAAGGGGAAGCGTTTAGCCTTTTTTCCCCCCCTTGCTTGTGGAATTGAGAAACCTTTTCAGCAGGCATGCATTAGGCTTTCAGACGCTGACATTTTAGCCTGGCCCTGGGTGTTGGCTTACTTAGCCAGAAATACACTGTGAGTAGCTTCAGCTTTTCCTACTGTGTGTTGTGTTGTGTCAGAGTACAATGCTCATCACAGACTTCCAATCATGAGGAGGTGCACTGTCAGGCAAGTTATGAGTTTTGAAGGTTCCATTCCATACAAACTATATACTTGTACTGTTGTCACGATACCAAAAACTATGACTTCGATACAATACCTGGCTAAAGCATCTCGATACCGATACTGAAACGATACGACAGCTAAACCATTAAAACATCAGGTAAAGTAATGGAATAACAGATTATAGAACATGGAATTTAAAATCCTTTGTTTTTATTAGCAATACAAAACCCATAAATGCATTTTGACAAGTAATTGGTAATGTATACCATTAATAATATGATCACTGATAATAATTTGATTAGAAAGGTCACGTGGTTATTAAGGCTTTTACACAGTGAGCAGTAATCTGACAGCAGTCTGTGTCCTTGGGTTTATGAAATTCCTTATTTTACTGAATGCATTTTATAGGATTGGAAATAATTATTGACAAAAAAATGTACATGCCATAGTTACCATTACCAGTAGTGCTGAGTCTGCTGGGTTTAAACTGATTGAATTTCTAACTGGTGTCGGAGATCTGTGACTGTGAATTCCTGGCTTTTAGCAGTTTGGAAGTTGATAATCTTCGCTAATGTTACCAGTGTGAATATATATAGAAATTTTTACAGATTTAGAAATGTTTACCACAATAAAACCAAAATTAATATTTAGTGGTGTTAGCAACCATTAACTGTTTTCTCTTTCCTAATTGACTGTTTACCTGCAGGGAGAGGAAGCAGGGTGCTACACGTATATACTGCCCCCCTGTGGCAAATAGATGCAACTCTCAGAAACCAATGGGAAAATCACGTCTTTCGAACATGGTCATTCTTAAGTAATGGCAATGATAAAATAGGTAACATATGGAATTGCAGCTGGCCAATGAGATGGTCTATCTGAGAACTGGAAAAGAACAAAAACAACGGATGAAATTAATCTGAAAACACCAAAAAACACGATGGACTGACTCCCTGTAGGGGGCCATTTCTGCCTTGCACCTTGTGCCATCGGTTAGACACCTATATGACCCTGACCAAGATTATGTGGATAACAATATGAATGAATGAAATGAATGTTCTCAGTGTAATCCAGCCATTAAAGTGGGCAAAACATGTTAAACCTGCCAGTATTGAGTGTCTATCTCTGAAATAACAGATTGCTAATAAGAAGTGACGTACTTTTGGTCTGTACATGTTCTGTATAGACACAACCAGTGAGACTGTGAAGCTGAGACAGCAAACCTTGATGGCTTTATTCTCCTCAGGAATTATGACTCTTTAGAGATTTATGACAGCTCCAAAAGACTCAAAGACCATCCATCAACTTTATCAGAGCTGACATTTTCTTGTTTCATGTGACATTTACCTTGTTCCCTAACGTGATGTCATGTATGTTGGCAAGTCCTGTTTCACTGAGACCTTCTAAGAACAGGGCCCAACACAGGTTGTGCAACATAAAATCAAAAGACTGTTTATCTAACTGTGAAAGGTGAGCTGATATAGTTTCCAAGGATTAAAGCTAGCGTAAATCCACTGTCAACTTGAAACAGGTCAGTATCTGAATATGAAAGCTCAGGAAACACAGGACAGGGCAGAAACTGTATCAGGCTCCTGCTTGGGTTTGCCCTCAAATGGTACGCGGCATAGAAATCCTAATGAGCACAAGCAGGTGGAAACTAGGAATGATGGGAAATGGAGTCAAAGCCTTTCATCATAACATACTGCTAGATATTTAGGTGCTATGGACCTTCAGAATAAAAACCGTACACTGTTTTATTCCCTTACTTGCTAATTCCTCTAAAATAATCATACTAGATCATGTGATTATACCTGACTGTATCAAGCATGCTCAACATATGGCTCATATGTCCTCTTTATATACTACATGGCACATAAATCGGGATTTGTTATGGATGAGATTTCAGCCCAAGTTGATGTTGTAGAAACATTACTACGCACTAATGTAAACGTGTATAGTGACACTTACATTTTAAATAAAGTATAAAATATATCAAGATAAGAATTATTGTTTTGTACAACGTTTTCATGTTGCATCTTAAGTAATATTGCTTGCATTCAAAAACTGTGTGCAAAATATTTAATTACTACGTGCCTATGGTTCCATTTTGGGGAAACAAAGTGTCATTTGAATCTAATAAAGCACATATCTTTATATCTTTAAGCACATATCCACATATCCTGGGGTTCAAACCCAGGTCCTCAGGAACTGCTGTTTTCAGCAGCTGGCTCTTCCTTTTGAGCCACAGGAGCTCTTCCTTTGTCTTATAATTAATCAAATTAATTACAATCAGTTTTGAATTTATTGCACCCTTGATTAAAAAAATGGTAACATAAAGGTTTTGAACAATGTTCTTCTTAGATGCGGTTCCCAGGCTACTGAAAACACGCATGTCTGTGCAAAATGAATTCCAGGGTGAGCTTCAGACCACGACCCTTCAGACCCTAACCTCACACTGAATACAAGCCATTCCTTCGATACAAGCTCCTGCCTTCGAATGTACATTTGGAACAGGGTTCATGACAAATTTAATCTTTAATTGCAGTAGGTTTAGAATAAAACCTAATAAGTATTGTTTTTAAATTGAATCCTACTAAAGTTTGTATGAATAAAAAGTAACAAGCTTGAGATCAGCAGTTTATGTTATGAATTTGGACTTGGACTTCAAACATGGGGAAGATGATTTGTACCTCATGTCATGAACGTGTACCTCTTGTTCCGAATAAAAGACCCTGTTCAAAAATTATGTTAGAAAAGATTTTGAAAAGTATATATATTTGGTAGCATTTAGTATTACTCTATATTCTAATACAGTAAAATATACACATCATACTTCAACTTATACCTGTAGCAGTATTTTTAAATACATATTAGTACTTCTACTTTAGTAAAGAACTTGCCTACTTCTGCCCCCTTCCAGCAGTTGGCATCCCACCTTGAACCCCGTGATACAATTTAGGTTCCGGTTAAAATGCAACCCTTGAATAAAGTGGTATGAAAATGAATGAATGAAACAAGACCACTGGCAGCCACTAGGCGGCGGTTTTAACGACCATAAGGCCACCTTTGACTTAAACGCATGATGTCCTTGGCATCAGCAGGTGGGTTTGGGCATGGACCTTAGATTGAGTAATGAAAGTTAAAGTGACTCAGATTTAGATTAGAGTAATCAGACTGAACTGTGATCAGTCAGGACAAAGATTATGACCTGCTAACATAGGATACACAGCCATAATGTTTCACTCTGCTTTATATAGATGACTGATTTACTGCATTTATTGGATTGTCCTTTCTGTGCTTCACTAGGCAAACCACACACACACACACACACACACACACACACACAAAGAAGCTACAGATGTGTGAAGTCGTAATGACACTGAACATGCTAAGCGAGGTGGAAAAACAGTTCATGGCTCAGTGTGATCGCGCTGGTAACGATATACTGAAACATAAAGTGTGACATCACAAGAAGTAAAAAGAAACAGTCACCATCCAAATGATGAGGTGCGGAACCTTTCCAGAACTCGACATGCTTTCACCACATTTTTTTTAACACAGGGGAGTGTTTAGTTTCTTTTCAATTTCAGCAATCTCTCGCAGTAAGATATTTCTTTAGATTAAGAACCTGATCATATTTAGGGACACGGCCGATACACATCACTGAAAGACCAACCTGCTTACCTTGAGTTTAAAATGACAAAATATATTAAATGCAAAAGCTTTTCTCCCCTTTGTTATACATTTAGTCATTTTATTCTTGCAAAAAACCTTTGGAGTGCTTTTGTGTTGAATATTTAATGAAAATAAAGCATTAACAATAGACACAAATCATACATCAAACCAAAAGCACTACAACAGAAATTGCTACGAAAAATACCAATCCTCTGACCAGACATTGTCTTGAATTTATTTACTTTGTATATTGTCGTTATAGTTGTTCCCCGATAGGTTTACTTTTAATTTGACATGATTCCATTTAGTATTGTTTAGCTCTGCAACAAAACCTTTGGAGTGCTTTTCTGCTTGATAAATAGATTTATGGAGCTCAGGTGGCACAGCAGAAATGTACTAGCCCACCACATGGTGACCACATGGTGGAATCCTGACAGTGCCTTCTGGACAGGGCATGTGCCCTCTGTTCTCTACGATAAGCTCTGGACCATCCCATGAAAAATTGGGGTTAAATCATGAAATAATAAACAATCAATAAACAATAAATCACTATTCTAAAGCTTAAGATAATAACCAATTATTACTGTGAATAAAGGAGCAGGTAACTGCAACTGTATAAAAACCCAAAGGGTAGTACTGTCGCCTTACAGGGAGTAGGTTTTGGGATCAATCCTTGGTGGAATGGTCTGGGTCATTTCTGTATGCAGTCTGCATATCCTCTCCATGTTTGCATGGGTTTACTCAGGGTACTACATTTTTCCGGCCTTTAGGTTTTCTGATGCCCCTAGTCTGTGAGTTTATGTTTCCTATGATGGATTATCACACTGCACTGTTCCTTCCAAACGGGACTGTGGTAGCCTAGCAGCTAAAAAACTGAAATATAGACCAGAAGCGTTCTAGATTTTTTTTATTTTCACAGTGTACACTGTGTAACTGAATTAAACTAAAGTCAACATATGTTGATATAATTTGCACATAATGTCACATTCACATTGGTTCATTGGTTCACATTGGTTTTCAGCAAATATCTATATCTAAGTGATATATATGTGATATATAAAAAGAAGTGGTGTTCTGCTATTTTTTGCACGCACGCACACACACACACACACACACACACACACACATATATATATATATATATATATATACACTCAAGCCTAGCTATTCTGAAGTCTGAGATTTGCTTAAATAAAAATATTGGAGTATTTCATTTACATAACCACTCACATTCAGTAAAGAACACAATGTCCTTCAGGTTCGCATTGTGTAGTTTGTGGGTTTCATTGGGCAATGTTATGGGAAAAACACACCAAACACTTCTGGAAGATTGTGTAGAGTTCGTCGAACCTTAACAATATTTACAATGGTTTTAATTTCATCCAATCAGTGTTACATCAGCTGCAAGAAGGTCAAGTCCATCTGACTGAACAAGTGGAATCAGGTGGAGCTCCTTCATGAGTTGAAAGAAAACTGCTACTTATGATTCAAGTGAGGCCGACCTGAATGAAATTTCTATTAGATGAAATGAGGTGGGTCATTTTTTACATCATCTGTTAAACAGATTAATTTTGAACATGTATCCTTCCCCGGCATGTTCGAAAACGTCACAGCACACACTTGGCTAACTAATGTTTTGAGTTCGGAAAACCCAGTCTCCGGCGTAAACAACTTCTGCGTACCAAAAATCCTTTCCAAGTCTATTCACTTTAATGACCAAGGTCTAAAGAATAATAAAAGAAGCGATAGAAGGATTTTTCTGCAATGAATCAGTGGATTTTCAATCCAAATATGCAATTGGCCATCAGCTGATATTTCTCCAATTTAGCCGAACCTGAGAGTCAATCAATAGCGTGAATCAAGCCATATTTTGCAAGCACATATACTGCAATGCCCCCCCCCCCCCTTAACCCATACGTACTACATTCCATCCAGTATGCACTGATGGTCCAGCTGGTCACCCAGTCAGTTATAGGTGGGAGTCAATCGTTCACTTAATCAATCGTGTTCATTGTTACGTCACATTTACACAGGTGTGTGAAAATGGTGGATGTCATCAATGTGCGCACGTACATGGAACTGCTTTAGCAGCCGTGAGCTCGCTTGTTCATTAGCTCAAGTCTGAACTGGAGACTGTTCTAACGAGCTGGTGTTCATAAGTCTATGTGCCTGTCCTATTGTAAGTCGTATTTCTTTGTTAATAGCCTCTTAATAGTTCTCTTAATAATAACTAACTACGTTTTCTCTTTTCTCTCCAAGCTTGTGAACCAGTTCCAGCCCCACACACTAAGATGTTCCTCTGCTTCAGCTCCACTCAAGGTGTTTCTGTCACCATCTCCAGTGCCACCATTCACCGGAAACTCTCTCCTCTCATTCCTCTGCTTGGCTGGGGTCAACATGCCAACATGATATTGGAAGATGCTTTGAAGTTGTAAAGCTGCTTTCCATTGTAGAAAGCGCTATAGGACAAAATCTGGAATTTCTTTTTTACCTTTCTTTTTTTTCTTTTATTAACCTGCACATGCATGTAGCAAGCAGAATGGAGGCAGGAAAGTTAAGAAAATCTGATAAAACAAGTATTTGAGCAATGTGTATGTGAATTCCAGCTCCTGCTCCGTTCACTATGGACGTTGGTTACCTGCAGAACCATCTCTACAGACCGACAGGGCAGGCCGTGTATCTCATTGCTCTGTTTACACAAAATGGCGTTACATGTATGCATGTAGCTTTAGGTTTGGTGAGTATGTCAAGGGAGATTTTATCAGGTTAGCAAACTTCTATCAAATTCAGAAGTGCTGGAGCAGGTGCGTGAAACAAGGAGCAGGCTCATACACAGGCACGGTGCCCATCGTTCTGTGAGCCCTGCACTTTAAAATGGTGCCCCAAAGAGTATTTAGTGTCGCTCGTCTGCTTACTAACTTCAGCATGCAGAGGTGCTCCTGCCTACCAGCTGTGTTTACTGGCATTCACACTAGCATCATGCGAAAGCCTCGTGAATATGCGTGTGTGCATACACGCACCAAACTTACGCACATGGGTGTGAAAGGGGATTAATTGAGGTGCAGTGTAATTAAAACTATTCAGCCGAGTGCAGGAAAGCCAGTGCCAACTGCAGCACTTTAAACGCTGTGTGTCCCGCTCGTCATATTCTGACAAGGCTTGCCAAGAATAGTCCGACATGACCTTGAGTGCTGGATTAAGCTTGTAAAGATGTCAGGGAGAAGTCATAAAGAAAAGGTCAAGGAGAAAATTTGAACCACCATTTCACACAGCAGCTCCTCTGGCTCAGTGCCGGCTGTTGGAAACAGCAGTTCATCAGGATCGGGGTTCGAACCCTGGGCTGGGTATGAATTGTGAAGGACGAGCGGTCCAGTTCTAGCCCCTGTGCTAAACTTGCATGCTGCGTCCCTGACCAGGACAAAGCGGGGTCAAAACGGAAACTCAGATTTTCATAAGCTTTCACTCACCACTTCAACCAAACGTGTGTTCAGCCAGTAACTCGTTTAATTTCTGACATACTACTGCTATGTGCTGCTTAACGACCTCTTCCATTCTGTTAAAAATGGACGTTGACTAAGCATTACACGTCCTTAATGTATTTATGCTACTGTAGTATACATATAAAAAGCGGAGTCTGAGATATAGCTGAAAACATGAGTAATTTAATTAGTGATTAAAATGACTGATAGTTTCGTTTGATGAAAGACAAAAAACACATAGAAAGTCGACACTATTACGAACAACACGGAAGATCAGTCGGATGAAAGAGAGACTCGACGAGTGAATGTAACAGATTTTAAATAACTATAACTAGAGAATATGCAGGTATTGGAAGACAAACAAATGGGTACTACTTACAATAGGACATTTACATACAGTTACATCTTGGTTGGATGGTCGTTAAAAGGCGCATAACTGTATTACGTAACTATACCGTAAAAATAATTCATGACAAATTTGTCGCATTACTAATGCAGCATCTCTTATACTTACTGGTACAGAAGAAATGCGAGTGACAGTGATGTAGATTACACACTATTTTGGATTTATTTCCATCTCCCTTACTAGGTAATGCAGAAAGACGTGAGAGATTCATTTGCTGAATTACTGCTCTAAGAAGCTGAACCTGATAGGAAATTAAACACAGTATATAAATTTGCCATCCCGAGAGCAGATGGAGAGCACAAATTACTTTTCACTTGTCATGCGAGTATTTCATTACCATATTTGGTCTTATGATTGAACACTTATTTATGCAGTCCTCTCAAATGTGTGTTTCTGAAATCCGATTTCACTCGGATGCAGTGAATACTAATTAGCATTATGTCACAAATCCATCATAAATAGATTTGATTTTTAAGGTTACAAAATACAGAGATTGTACAGGCATATAAGCACTCGGGTCCAAATGCTAACCCATCACCACAGGGACCTCGAGGGTTTATAGTCCAGGCTGTGCCTCTCACATACAGAAACAAATGAGTGTGAGAGGGAGCAAAACATGATCACATCACTTACATTTCCTTTTTATCCTATTCATTTTCTATGGCTGCTCAGATCAGGCCTAAATAGTTAGATCAGATATATCACAGTATTTGCATGTCCCTTTTATTCCATTCGTTTTCTACGGTCAGTCAGATCTGGCCAGATAACACAAATGCCTCAATTCTGAATAAATGACATCAAAGTTAATGAAAGCAGTTGACATTAATTTTGTGTATTTATTTGCAACGCCCGGACAAACGCATGAAGTTGTGCTTACTTTGCTTAATTTAGAAAAGTAATATGTAAGTGTATCCATTTAAAAAGTCATGTGTGTCCAGAACATGCGTTTCTAGTCCATTGTCGTACTCACAAAATTTAGAGGGGCACAGCTGTGCCTTTCTACTTCAGTCATATACACAACTGTGCAATAAAAGTAATTCTGTTACTTTGTTAACACTAATTAGATGTTAAAATGTGTGTTACTCTGGCATGAATAAAGTAAAAAAGAATGTATGAACTGCATTAATATTATTTATGGAAGTAACTGATTTTCTTTTGAATATTTGTCATTTTGAAGCTTTGCCATTACTCAACGCAAGCTTACCCATTCCAGCTTTTGCAAAGATGCTGGGCATTATGGGAAAGGTAGTGCCTGTAATGACGTTGCATAGCGTGTCCTGTAGTGCTGATCAGTCAATAAAATCGAAAAGCTTTTTACCGCTGTGGATTTAGTGGGGCAGAGCAACATTTTACTGGGGAACGCGTCCCAGTAAGGCAGGTCTGATGACGCCCATGGTATCCATTTGTATTTGCGGTCTGACTGTGCTAGTACTTACTGTGCAAGTTCAAATATGTGACAGCGAATGCTCAACTACTTCAAAGCTGCAAGTGGAGGAAAAAGTGCTTTAGTGGGGAAATAACTGAACTTTAAAATAGTCAACAACACAGGCTGCAGAACTAATCTGAATAAAGATCTAATAAAAAAACAAAACAAAAACACACTGCTCACAAAAATTAGGGAATATTTCATGATGAAATATCTTCTTATTTTTGTGAGCAGTATATATGTGAGACTGGGACCGTAGTGGCCTAGCGGTTAAGGTACTGGACTATGGACCAAAAGGTCCAAGTTTCAAATTCCACCTCTGACACAGTGACCCCTGATTAAGGCAATTAAGCCACAATTGCTTGGATTGTAAGACTGTATTAACTGTAAGTCGCTCTGGATAAGGGCGTCTGCTAAATGCTGTAAATGTAAATGTAGGAATGCTGTAGGAAGTGAATTCTAACTCCTCCCCCTTTGCAATATGTAAGTATGGTTTCATGAGCCTGACAATTTCATATACTGAAAACTCGGTAACATGCTGAGCCTTTTGTTACAGACCAACAGGATTCATCTTGTTGGCATGGTAACATTTAAGCTACATGATGTTTCACACGTTCTACATCAATTTATTGTGCATGCAAGTCATTCATTTGGAACATGCAACTGGTTTGATCTCTCAGGATCAAAACATATCTCATCAAAAGTATTAGGCCATTGAGATTTGTTGTTTCAGCAATGATAGAAGATCATAATATATTGCGTTGATTACTAAACCCAAAACCATGAATTCGTTAGTTCATATTCCACTTTTCCACTGATCTTCATTCCAAACTTTGTGATCCTTAGCGCATCTTAGCCTTTCCACCCTGCTTTCCACCCTGTTCCCATTCCAAAACTATAGACTATAGACTATGGACTATAGAGTCAATTAGGCTGCTAGATACACACTAAATGTTGTCCCTATAGCTTATAGAAGCAGGTTTTTCTTACTTTTTTAAAACTGCATACACATGTTCTGTGTTCTAATGTTGTATTCTGATAAAGGCAGACATAATTGCAATGCTACAGGTAATAGCTTTCTAATGGTGGCCTAAGACATTTGCACAGTTATGTAGGTCTTATCGTTTGGAGTGTGAATGCTGCTCATCTCTCTTTTTAAATTGTATTTTTTCTCCTTCATCGCTGATTGTTTACATTCATCAGAAAACTAAATGTTAAGTTCTTGAATCGCAGTCAATATCCGAACAGAATAAGGCACCCTTTCCTTTACTGAGCATGCTGAACATTATTTATCGCTTTAGGAAGCCAGAAACATCGCACTAGCACAACGGTAGCAAAGCGTATGCTAAATGTCGCAGCAGGTTTGATTCTATCTGACACTTTACACCCAACCATTTGTTTGGTCCACGCTAAGCCGATCGTATTGATCGAACAGAAATCAATTTTAAACTTCAATACCTCACACACGAGTAGTTCAGTGCACCACTGATGTGGTATTGAGTTTGTTTACAGCCTGCTATCACAGCAGATGCTCTGTGCGCGCGCGTTTGGCGCGTTATTGTTTCAGTGCTGGTCTGAAATAGCCTGCTGTCCTCACCACATCTCCTGAGTGCCATACACATCCCCCTAAATGATCATGATCAGGAACAATGCTCCTAATGTGAGTGTCCATGCATGAATTTGCTCCACTCACTGCTCATTATTGATCTGTAAATTAATGATCAGGTGGCCTGGAGTCTTACCTTATATGCTGAATTAACCATTTTTTTTTTTTTTTTTTTACAAAGATAAAGATTTTACACATAAACAGTTTACATATGTGTTAGATAAATCAGTCACAAAAAATAACGTATATTTGCAGGAACACTGAAGACTGAGAGAGACAGGATCAGAGCGCAAACCCAAAATAAGAAAGTACACTTTAGAAACAAGGCACAAAAACCTGCAAACTTTCAAAAAATGTGCCAGGATTTGAGGGTGACTTCGTCGAAAAATAAGCCAAACTTAGATTAAGCAGACCTGGCAACTTGCTGCTTCTAGGGTGTTCGTCCTATTTGTTTCTCCATGAAAATAAGCCAAATATGTCATATTAAATTGTTCCACGCAAAAGTCAGATTTGTTTCATGTTGAACCAGAATGTTCTTTTGCTGGGGGTGTCCAACCGTTCGTATAATTCATTTCAGCGGTGGCCATTAAGCTGCTCATAGCAGAGGAACAGGACATGCCTTGAAATGCTGTCTATACTTTCAAAGAAACCTATCAGGTCAGCCACAGCACCCATTGTAGCTTCTCTATAGTGCTCTTTGGTGCTCCTGAGAGGAAATCACGTAAGCTTAATCCATTACCTCTGAGCCTCAGCAGCTGGGTGAAGTTGAAATGCAGTGTGCATTCCCACTAAACACCTCAGTCATAAAGAGGCACAGAGCAGTCCTTCGTCCTGACCCCTTTCACTTTAACCTTTCACTCACACTGTGGGATCTGAGGGGGAAGGGAGGGGGACGACTGGAGATCGTGATTATTTACTAGAACGAAGTGACAGCGCCGTGCTAATGAAATATGCCTTGCTCATGCCTTGTACAATGGTAACTCAGCAGAGGTAGGATTTGAACCATGGACCTTCAGGGTCGATGCTTTTACATAGAGTTGGGAAATATGATATATGACCATATACAGATAAATTATCTTTTCTCTGTTGAGAATGTATTAATGTTGAGAATACGCCAGTGCTTAAAGAACACGGCCCAACTAGCTTCGTTTGGTTTAATTAGTCATGTTGAATTGTATGAAATGCAGCACATTTTGAACATAAGTATAGGATAATATTTTATAATGAACATTTTTATTGAGACACGTCACATAGCATACAGTTTCAAATAGATAAAAGGACACAAAATATAGGAAAATATAGGATAATATTTTTATAGTCGTTTTTAAGATCCATTTTGACCACCATCGCATGTATCGTAGTAAATGCAGTATACTGTCTTTATATTGTCTTTAATCTAATATAATGTCTTTAATTATTGTGATCTGGATTTAATAAGCATTTACATGCACTATTGTGAATGTCTTTCATTATTTTGATATAATATTTTACTCTATCGCCGATATGTTTACATGCACTTAGTAATGATCTCAATATTCTGGATTGGATGATGGTTTAAAAACTGAAGCACGAAATCCAATAAGAAAAGCTGGATTATATCTTAGTAATGAGATTTCTCAGCGCATGTATCCAATTAGTCATACTTTAGTCAGCACAAATGCACACAAATGCCAGGTCCACTTATTCAAGAGAGTTATTTTTAGGTTTTGACCTGTGGCTTATTTTCCTCACATGATCTGGCAACCCTGGGATTAAAAACAACACAGAATTAAACGCTGAGGAAGTGAAGGATTTTATTAACTACGTTTGATGTTTAGGCCACAGCCTTCTGAGATATTCCGGACTGTTTGTAACGCAGGAATTCAATTATTGCGAGTATCATGGAGTCATGTAAACTCAAAGGTTTCCCATAATCTGATTACACTAGTGCATCTATACTTGTTGATGAGATTACTGACATAATCTGATGTTCTGCAGTTATTTTTTTAAGAGTTTTAAGTGCATTTCCACATAGGTCCCGACTCATTTGATTCACCCTGGTAGTTTAGACTAAGCAGTTACAACTGATTTTGGATCTGTGGTGCAATAGCTTCTCTTTTGGGCTCACATTAGCAGCAAGTATTTAAACTTAGAAATGTTAGAAATGCTGTAACTTAACAAGGCTCTGCTTGCATCACATGACTACACTAGTTTGATACACAACTAGGACCACTGTTTTCAGCAGTTTCATGAACATATCGACAGCTTTGGTGTCCCATTTATCACTAGCTACTACAGGGCCCCTTGGCCAAACACGCAATGGACTTGAGTCCCATCATGGGCATGCAAACACTTGCACTTTGTGCTCTGCGAGACAGATGCCAGAGCCCTGACACCCTGTGAAAAAATAAACAGGATTAAAAGCTATAATGAATTTATTGTGTATCTAATGCGATGTACAGCATTTCGTATGAGAGTCTTGATGCTATTCGGTATCTGAAACCACCAAAACAGTGACGAGCCGAAAAAAGAAAGCATCCAAAATGATTGCAGCTTCTTAAACTTGTGTGAGAATCCTGAAATACTACACACTAGAGGTGGGCGATATGGCCCTAAAATAATATCACGATATTTTAGGGTACTTTTGCCATAGCAATATATTTCTAACGATATATTTCAACAACATGCAATTGCAACAAAATATATTTTATACTGTAAAATACCTGACCTCGCGGCATTTTTGACTTTCCCCGTACTCAGCTCCGTGCTCCTGCTTGAGGTGGTGAAACAGATTAGATTTGTTCTTACAGACCTTTTGCATAGCTTACATATCACTGTAGTTTGTTGCACATATTTTGTACCACAAGTGCCTTCACACTGCAGAAGTCGCTCGCCTTTTTGGAACGATCTCCACCACCGCACAACTCGCTTTCTGCCATATCTGTTACTCTGCCTATGAGTCACGTAAAGGAAGTATTCCGTACTCGGTGTAAATTCATTACGTAAATATCACGATAGGGATGTTATATATCGTCTAAAAAATGATACTGGTATTATCGCAAACGGTACGGTATGGCACACCCCTTCTGCAGACTCCCTGTAAACAGCTCTGACTCATTGGAATGGCATTTTTTTTAACATACCAACAGAAAACAGCTTCCATAGTAAGGTACAGTTCTTTAAGGCACTGCTTTAATCTGTGCTTCGCTGTAAAAGACTACAGACAAACAGCTCCTAGTATTTCCAAAAATCAATCGTCTGTCCTGCAAGTTTCCACATCTAAACGTCGTACCAGCCAGCTTTATCATGGATGAAGTTACAATCAGTGGACAGTGGGGTTGGACTATCTCTGGACTATATAAGCGTATCTTATCCCTGGATAACGTCTTATTTAATCCTACAGTAGGTCTATATAAACTTTCAAAGGAGGACTTAAATGTTGCATGTTTTTATTAAAAGGTTACACAAAGCTGTCGATACAAAAACCTTTAGCCTCTTCTCTTCCTTTTTTATCGACTGCTGCTCATTACTCTTCAGGTGCAACATCAGGAATGTTTTATTCACAATACACAGGAACGTGCTTGAATAGAGGATGATATTCAGGTAAGCGCCATTTAACGTCAGCAAACGAACGTTAACGGGAACTACCATAGAAACTTAGCATTCTTAGGCTACAGCAATATACAGATTATGGGTCTTTTCATAATACAAACTGCACACAAACCATACATAAAAGCATGAGGGATACAGCTGGAAACATGGGGGAACGCTACCACCTAAACAGCACCCCAATGCCAGCACCATAATTATAGAAGAGTCATGTACAGCTTTCCGCTACACAACCCCTATAACGTGTGTTTATGCTTATGCCGCTCATCACCTGATGTAGCAATGAATAAAACGTTCAAGAAAGCGTCCCAAATCATTTACAAGCCAACCCACCTCTGTTTTTAACCACCATTGTATTTGAATTTGGGACACAGTTAACGAGTGCAGGTGCCTAATCTGGACACGCTGTGAAAATGTAACGAACAGCGATTGACGATTCACTTCCACAGTCCTAAATTAAATACGGTTGCGAGCTCGGATCGGTAATAGTGTCATCGTTGGCAACACCGTGCCCCTGTAGTTAGTCATATCCACACTGAGCAAGTGTTAGTACATCACAAAATAAGGGCTTATCATAGTTCAATATGCAAATGAAGGCCTCGCAGCTGTAGAATGAGTCTGTGAAGGCTTGGGATGTTTCCTGTGGACATTAATAGAATATTTTAATGACGTTTACTTGTCAGAAGTGATCCTAAGTGTTGACACGCTTGTTATCCTTATTGAACAACTACATTTTGCATCCCTTTTGACTGAATTTTACATGGCAGCCTCCGAAGTTGCAATCTTAGCACACTTTTGATTAGTTTTGCTTTCTTTTTTCGTTTTTTTTTTTTTTTTTAAACAACCTGACCCTGTTGTGTGTTGTGGTTGTTTTGTGTTTGGGGCTCACCTGTGAATGGCACATCTCCCCCGTTCTGTGCGCTCGGTTGGCTGTCTGCAAGTTGATGGGGGACGTCTGCAGCGCCTCTGAGCTTGCCGCCTTTTGTCCGTTAATGTGTGCTGTCACCATGGAAACGGGCGCCTTAGCCGGCACCACAGAGATGGCGATGCTCTGGCTGGGAGGCTTGATGAGGGAAAGAGGCTTGGCCGGTGTCCCCACAGGACAACTTCTTACAGCCAGCTTCTGTCACACACACAAAAGAGAGAGAGAGAGAGAGAGAGAGAGAGAGAGAGAGAGAGAGATTATTGGAAAAGTAAAACTCCAATGTTTTCTATCTGCATAGAAATAAAAGGAAGTACAGAAGTAAAGTTTGCAGGATATGCAGACAATAACACCTACTGTTCATGGGTGTACTTCTCAAAAGCAACATAAACTCCACTGTAAGATCATTCATTAATATTCAATTGTCTCCCAAAGAGTAGCGTAATTTAACATGTTAACTCCATTGTTACTAATGTACAAACTGATCCTCTTGTTAATCCTAATCCTGCTTCTCATGTCTCTACTTGTGCTACAACCAGTACCAGACAGGGGGCGACAACAGTGCCCTTTCTATAAGGTTTATCACTGAATAAATGTTTTCATTGTAAAACCATGAATAAAATGCAGAGAAAATATAGTGTATAATAAGTAATGGATAATATGAAGAGTTGCATTGCTCGTTTGTTTGCCAAGTACCGGTACATGTGTTTGCATACGTGTTTGTGTATAGCAGAAACTCAGCTCCAACACTCAAGAGCTCCAGAAAAATCTATAATATTTAAGCACTGCTGAGCGAGACGACATCGCCAAACAGCATGCTGGGTACGCTTGCTAGCTAGCCAAGTAGCATAGCATACGCACAACAGCTGCTCCATCAGATTAACGAACAGAACACAGAAATGGATCATAAAGCAGTCGAGATGCAAAAGTAGAACTACATTACAAACGCAGTAACTGTCGAGACTGATTCAGAGCAATAATTAACCAACTGAACTCAATTATGGTGATTGATTAGCAAGTGATACGTGATATATATATATATATATACATGGGGGTTAACAGAAGCATATTAAACTGGATGAGAGTGCCCCCACTGTTGACTGTTCAGTAGAGTGTATGGTCACCCAAGACTACCAGAACACACTGGCAGTGATGGAGCACGAACAGGATCAGACTGTCCAGCAGTTCTTGGTTCTTGGATCCTCTGTGTTCATTTTGAAATATAATGTTTGATTAAAAAAAGCTGTTTACATTACATTTTTGGCAGTAGACTGAAAGATGATTTAGGAAGATTAAAAAGATTGTTTGATTTATACTGTTCTGAATTTTACACAAACATTTTGTTGCTGGTGCAAAACGCACCGAATTGTAGGACTAACCCAAGTGAAAATGTAACTAACTACATAACGTCACTTCCTTTCAGTGTGCGATCTCAAACTGGACAGCGAACTCTTAAATGCCATGAGGCCTTTCTTCGGGGGGCAGAAAATGCATTGCACATGCCGAGATGTATCTGTAGACTAAGCTACCTCAAATAATTCCTTCAAGTAAGGCCACGAATGAGATTTTTATTTCGGCCGCACCACCCGCATCCGTGAACTGACTTCACACCGTCTTCTTCTCTTTAGATCCACGTTTTCATTTGTCTGTCTTCTTATTCCCGCCTCATCGCTTGAAAGCAACCAATCACAGTTAATGCCCGTCCACAATCGTCAAAGAAAACCATTCCCTTCCTGGTACGTATTTCAATAAGACAAGAACCCTAAGTATTCTGCTAAAGCTGCAAAAGAAGTGCTTTAAAAGCATCAACCTCAATGTGTTAAAGTGGCAAAATCAAAGTCTAGACCACAATTCAATTAATAATCTCATGCAAGAACTAAAAACTGTTGTTCTCCAGTGGCACAGAATGCATAAACAGAATTGCTATTTGAAGTATATATATATATATATATGAAGTTTCATATTCAGGATGGTACAAAATATTAGTGTCAGTTAAGAGCATTTTCATTCCAAGCTGTATCAATACAATATATGGAAAAGTTCAAGGCAGGTGAATATTTATGCAAGAAACTGAACATAAGCCTTATCTTATTTTACCTCATAATTAGACAGACACAAAATACCAGTAAATACACACATTTCTGTAAACCTCAATGCCACACACATACCGACGTTAACAGGCATGCATTTTTAATATTAAACACTCACGTTCAGGGCATTTGACAGGTTTTTTTTAAAGAGACCGTTTAAGTAACAACTAATGCATGCGCTTATCAGCCAACGTCATTAAACTCTCAAGAAGCACAATTTCGTTGTCATAGGACGTCTACAGTGTAGGCTCACTGAGAGATATGATGTTATGATAATGATATCTTAATAAGTAATAACTCGAAACACCACAAAACATCAAACATCAAAGTTTGGACACCCCTGAAAATACTGCACGTCCAGATTTGTTTTATGCTTTAACGTTTTATGTTTTTCCTGGTCAGCAGCGTGGGACGTTTGCAGCATGTACCCTGGGCTTTTCAGGGACAGGACACCTATCCAGACACTGTAAGATAAAGCTACTCCATAATATACGATAGTGATTCGCTCTGGCAATCAAATGTGTCGTAAAGCAAGGACTTTATATACTGTATAAATCATAGCGGATCCCTCCTTGCACATGCTCAATCCGCAACACCAGTTTTTCCTCACTCCATTTCCCAGCGATCATCGCTACTGGGACACGACTCCCTATGTCAGGCACTGCAGAGTTCGAAATCAAGAACAGGACAGTATACAAGTGCATTTCATACCTTAAACATGCTTAAAACACTTGCATTGAACTGTAGTTGGGCAACGTCATTAACACAAATCGTATTTTAGAGCAGATTACTGAATATCTCATGGAATGTTTTTGGAAAAAACGAAACGATTATTGTTCCCTTCCACTACCTTTCCCAGCATTCGTCACTAATGGCACGTAATTCCCTAAATCATGCACTGATGTCACTGAAAAATTCTGAATTCCAAACTGAGAGTACAGCTTCTGCTAAATTTGTATAATGGGAGTTCCATTGCAAAGTCAAAACACCAGCATTGGGCCATTATAAAATGGGGATTACCTATACAGGCATGATAGACTGTGTCTCAGGGATTCACTCCCAGGACTTTTACCGGGCTGGTAGGCTTAGAATATTATATGTATGTCATATTTTAAACTGAATACATACATACATAAACTAAATGTAATAAGAAGCTGCATTTTTATGAATAATGCATAGAAATAGATATTGTGATACGAATCATTCAGTGAAGACCCGTTCAAATGTCACTATATAACATTATTGCATGAGTCATACATTTTTAAAGCCTCACATGAAAGAGATAAACCAGTAAGTAGTTCATGCATGTATAAGACTGGTTAAATAAAACTAGGGCTTTAGATATTTGAAATTAAAATGCTGCTCTACATTCATTTGTTTATTCATTTCTTTCTCGGCTTTGTACACACATGCAAAAGGCACGAGACGCCCTACATTTGTCCTTGACAGCAAACCAAAGCGCACATACTATTACTTTTCAGGAGGCTGACTTGGCTCATACGTTCCAGATCTGTCCTAATCACGTCCTTCTCTCTTTCACCTCTCCCTGTCTTTTACTCCACCCTCTGCTCGGAGAGAACAAAATAACAATTTAAAGCCCAGATAACTATACTTCACACTCCCCGCCGCTGAAAAAGGAGGGATGCTAAATATTTTATATTCCATTCCATTGGCCTCATCTTATTTCTCTCTTTGCCTTTTATCGTTTTTCTATAGCCTGTGTGAACTGGGGGAGGGGGAGCCTGGGCTTTCATATTCAATCGTTCCAACATGGGAGTCCCTTTCACTCATTCGCTCTCCTCTGGTCTCCTTTAACTCTGCCAGCCTAGGCTTAAAGTAAAGAAATCCGTTCGGTACGTCCTCATTACCACCTCCTCTCCTTCTGCTGCATGTACGGTGTGATGATACCCTGCAATTGTCAGTCTGACTTATTTCAAATGCGTGGCCCCTTTAAAGGTGAAGCCCGTTCAGTCTTTGCTCTGTTCTAAGCCATAATATTACACCGAGCTCTGTGCTCTGCTTGGAGAACACAGTGTTTGCACTGAAGCTGGTGAAAATGAATAAACAAACGGGTGAAATTGATTTGATTCAGCTTGCGTTTTTTTATGGTCTCAGCAGCATTTGCGTTCAGCAGGGAGGAGACGCTTAATGCTCTCACAGCTTGGTGTATTCACAATTACCTCTGGCTGGGCCACACACAAACACAAACTTGTGATTTGCTCACAGGAAGAGCAGAACGCTTCCTAAGAACCAAATTCCCCTTTCCACTTTGCACGCCTTATCGAGAAAGCAGGTTTTGCTTCTGGTTTGTCTTATAGTCTTAGGATCAGGCAGCCTAGGCTCGAGAGATCAAGGGATCAAGTCGACTTGGAGTGGGGGAGGTACAACTAAAGGGGGACATGCTTTTAGTAATCTTGCTCCAGATTTCAGCAGAGAGTAAATTCTTAATTCACGCCCAAATCCGAATGACCTACACAAACCAGGGCACTTTTCTTTTCTGGCTTGGCTCACCATCGCTCTCTCGTGCAGTTTAGAGGAGATAAGAAAAGAAGTGATAAATGTAACGAAAGCAGAAGCTGCTCAGCAGATGGATGAAGGAACAGAGTCTGCCTTTCAGTTGTAATCACCAGCCAAAATCTTCGCTGCCTACCCTTAACATGCTCCAGCCATGAAGAGTAGAAATAGGAGCAGTTAATAATCAGATCATTTTCTAATTTAAACAGTTTAGTGATGATCAGACTATTTCTGGCATGTATATCGTTATACAGATAGAAGAACTTACATTACGCTATTATATGAACTTTTTGAAGTTCTGAGTTGTTTTATAAACTTTCTTACACAGTTCCTTCAAAACAATGGGATCTAAATACACACCATGTGGCCAGGAGGTACAGAGATGCAGTTCCTGTTCCGAAAGGCAGATGTGTGTGGCTTAAATAAAGGTCTGCCTATGGACTAAAACTCTATTTCTTTCACTAATAACACAATAACACTGGAAAGCATTTTTGAATGAACTCTTATATTTCGAAAATGGTTGTTTCAGAGGGAGTGGAGATCCTCTGGGGTCGGCAGGTGCTGAATTAGTAATATAATAGTGTGATAACAAATGCTATATTCAGGACACGCCCCTCATTACTGACCAGAAAAAAAAACATTTTGGGATTCACTGAAAAAAAATTCAAAATTTACAAACTTTCATAAAAATCGTTTGTAAATGTTAGTTAATTTAATGGTAACGTTTTATGACGGCCAACATCCAAGAGGAACTCTATAATGATCTGTACGACAGGCCTTGGGTTATCCAGATCATGACATAATTGATACAACAGCTTATTTCATTATATACAGATATGTGACTTTTAATTCACAAGCAAATTCATTAGTAAATGTTATCAGAGATGCAGCTGAAAACGCGAATGCAATACTAGCATCCTCACAGCATCCCTAATGCTACCACATTTTTAATGAATGGACATACAAAATAATAATAGTGAATACAATCATTACTGTTACGACCCTGTTTAGAGGTAAGCTGTAACAGCACTGACAGTATTGTATGAGTGTTGTAACTGGCAAGCGAGTACCTAACTGATAAACTGGTTATACTTGCACACGAATGACGGACCGCCGCGCTTAAATGCCACCTCTGCTTATGGATCCACAGCATTGACTGGCTGTTGAGGTAAACGCCTGTTTACAGCCGCAGCATCCATAGTAAAAGCATTTTCATTTCCTTTTATGCTTTATTAGCATTGTTAAGACCTCAGTCATTAAAGTGACTGGTCTTTGTTCTGATGGACGTCCAACGCTGCATACCTGTATGCACAACCGGTTCCATTGTTTCCCGTCCCTTGTTAAAAGAGGTATATGCCAGGCTACTGCTAACACAATGTAGACTCATCCAAAAGTATTTTTTTATTAGAACTCAGTCATCGTATAACTGCTACAATCTGATTTCTTATGGTTACTAAATGATCTTCTACATGTAAACATACTTGCCTCTGGTCTCTGAAAAGGGAAAGTGTTCAGATGAATAGGGTGAGCTTTTGACAGTCATTTTCATGCTTCTCTATAATTCACTGCCCAGCTGTGGGCTTGATTTACACTCGCACCGCACTTCTCTGTAAATCTGTGCACTGAAGCACATCTTGCCCTATAATCCCATCACTTTCAATAACAGAATCGACTTATTTCATCCTCCTCTTGCTCCTCTTCAAGATAATTCTCCTCCTTCGTGCGTTCTTTACCCTGTGCAAAACCTTAAGGGCTTTCACAATTACAGCTACGATTCCCAAGTTCTACCACAGGAATCTTGGTTTACTAGCCTACGGACCATCATGCTCATTAGTGGCTGAAAGAGTTTGTAACTAGGAGTGAGTGAATTATGACATCAGGGTATGTGACAATGCTTTAGCTGAAAAGACAAACAACAATAGTAAATGCTTCGTGCAAATAGCTGCTGATGGATTCTTTCAGATATCAGAAGCGATGGTAAGTCAAGGTCAAAGTACATTTCGTTGATTTAGTAATGAAGAGTAGAAAACATGCAAACATCCCATAATTTTTGTGAGCAGCGTACTCTTTATACGCTGTGGTCATTAGAGCACAGTCAACTGTCATGTTTGAGTTCATTGTGCCACTTGGAGCTGATTTAAGCTTTGTGACTGAGCATTTAAACAATGCTCAGTGGCTATGAAGGGGTCCAAAATGTGCCAAGAAAATATCCCCAGAGCATGCTCCCTCTGCTATCAGACGGAACGATCAGCCATGCCAAAGATTCTCCCTCTCCCATCTCTTCATAGACTTAATACATTGAAATGTTTACTATATAATGTTAATGATGTTTATTACCCCAAAAGAGGATGGGTTTCCCTTCTGAGTCTGGTTCCTCTCAAGGTTTCTTCCTCATAATCTCAGGGAGTTTTTCCTTGCCACTGTCGCCATTGGCTTGCTCATTAGGGGCAAATGGGGACAATGTCTAAAGCAGCGCTATACGAATAAAATTGAATTGAATATTCACTTTTTCTGATTCTTCTCTGTAAACCCTGTGTGAAAATTCAGTATTTATGAAATACTCAGACCAGCCCGTCTAGCACCAACAACGATGCCACGTTCAAAGTCACTTAAATCGCCTTTCTTCCCCATTCTGATGCACGGTTTTAACTTGAGCAGATGGCCCATGTCTACATGCGTCAATGCATCGGGTTTATGCCATATGATTGACCGTTTAGACATTTGCGTTAAAATTTGTGTCCCACTTTAACATGCTAATTAATATGTACCTAACTAAGTGACCAGTGAGCGTAATTAACACATAGATATATACACTTCTCACAGACATACTTTACTATTATGATACTTTATTGGGGATATTTCAAAATGACATATCTCAAATCTCATTTTGTGAGCAGTATAGACAGGTGGATAAACTGGTCAGAAGTTGGAATACACAGGGCACAGGCGTAAGTAAGCCCCGAATGGGATGCCAGTTCATCATAGTAGATAGCTGACCCAATTTAGACCTTTCATGCCATAACAGTAAGGAACCTTGCTGTATACACACACATATCAAATCAGAGATGCCCTGGGATGAACAAATGGAGATGGCGGAAGCTGCATGTTGGTGCTGAGCTTGCCTGTGGATCACATTTGCACCCTGCATGTAAACATTTAACATGCACAACACGCTAGAGCGTATAATGGCATAACAATCAAACATCCAGACAGCTGGACTTTGCATTATGGGGCTCTGGAAATGTTCTCCCAAACTTCACATTGCTTGATTCACTGGTGAAGCATAGTTTTCGTTAAGTAACGACAATATGTGGAATTTCTATCTTCATATCCCCTAACCGTACTTGTTGAGTAGAACAGACTTTTTGCCAGACTATTAAATACGCTAAGTGTCCCAGCATGCCCTAAACTCATACAAAACCCTGTCGTTTGTCCCCTATTGAGTTACTGGGTGAATGAAGAGCTTATTTGCTGCGTGTTATTTATTAATGCCTGTACAGCGTATACGCTTAGGCTCATTGTTTTCAGGGAATCAATGTGATCCACAGGAAGGCTCAGCACCAACATGCAGCTGCCGGCTTCCCCATTTGTTCATCCCAGGGCATCTCTGATTGTCTCAAAGGTCACCCATTTCAGTCCACTCCTCTAACGCAATCTCACACACAAATACACTTGCACACTTAGCACTCAATATGAAGGTACTTAAAAAAAACTTCTCTGATAAGAAATAAAATGGCTCTGATGAAAGTGAAAGAACGTGTTTAAGCCTGAAACCAGGTTATATGTAGGCTACCCAAGCACAATCCTCATCCTCACTCTCTCACACAGTAGGAACAGCTCTGGAAATAATAAAGAAATCACACCGCATTTTTTTGTTTTTTTCGAAACAAATGTATGTCAAAGTCAAATTTATTTCTATAACGCTTTTCACAATGGTGCATTGTCTCAAAGCAGCTTTACAATATTATATTGTCTTAAAAGGCAAATCCCAAATTGAGCAAGCCTAGGGCGACAGTGGCAAGGAAAAACTCCCGGAATAGAATAGGAAGAAACCTTGGGATGAACAAGACTCAAAAAGGGGCTCCATCCTCCTAAATGCAAGCTGCATTATAATGGTGAAATATTTCTGAACTTCTCTGACGTAAAACATTAGTATTGTTCTGTTAAAAAATAAACATATATTTTAAATTCTAAACTTGTTGTCTTTGTATTATTTGTACTGTATTATTGTCAGGGTCTGAAAACAACATATTTGTTCTTATGACCAGGAATTTGTGTCAAATTCAAGGATAAAATAATAAATGGTTCGATTTACCCAAACACATGTAGTACCTACAACATTTAAAACCAGAGAAACCTTTGCAGTGGTATCTTAATTTTTACTAGACCTATATGTGAGATTTTTGTACACATTTGTGTATGAAAATGCAATAGAAAAAAGCCTAAAAATCGTTTTGAGAGTTAAAGGGTTAAAGTTAAAGAGTAGTTGTACAATTTACATTGCTTTCTTCATATTTACATGCTTAAAACAAGATTTATTTTTCGCTTCCTTCCGGCCTCACATACATCTTAAAGGAGGCTTTATTAGGGCTCTCAAACGAATCAATATTTTTGCACTACTCACAATTAATCAATTTTTGGCTCAATATTTGTCCCTACAAAAAAACAGGTTTTTTATTACAATAACATGACACAGTCATACAGGTGGAGGACAGAAACGTCAGCAGGAAGCATTTATAACTTTTTAAACAATTCTTAATATTCTTTTCATCACTTATTTTGTTATTACGTTGCATTGCAGCTACTCTGATAGAGGGTTCAGAAAGCAAAAACATGGCGGAATTTATCAGATGATGTAGCTTTTAATGATAAATTTAATTAGGTACCTTTATAAGAATCAGAGTCTGGACCAGGAATAAAATGAAGCTTCCTTAACTCTGAGATGGCAGTAGTAACCAAGATCCAAAGAAAATGACACCATTCATTAAGAGCCCTCTGGTGCCACTACTGCATTCAGTGTGCAGTACTGTGCAAAAGTCTTAGGCCACCATTAGATTAGATATACCATTGTTTTAGCAACGATATATTGGCCATATACAGTCGATTCTGTTTAATGGGGCCACATCGGGATACGATTGTTTTGTTCCGATTAAACGAACATGCCTTATGTTACAAGATGGGACGTGCTATAATTTATATAACATATTAAATGTTTATTAAACCTTTATTGTACGATTTACAC
>JAUZST010017831.1:0-33558 GCA_034779995.1 Parotocinclus haroldoi
ATTCCAGTTTCCAGCTCTGATACAGCTATGATTTTTCATTTGAAACCCCGGAAGACCTAATATGGAGATCTTCATACCCATAAGCAGTGTATATATATATATATATATATATATATATATATTGCTATATTATTTGTATGTGATTTGCTTTACCACCCACATTTTAGTGCAGAAAACTGATATCAATAATTGTTAAGGGAATTAAAAAACAGGGGAAACTTAGAAAAACTTGTAATATTTCAAAATGTAGATACTTGTCAGTAAATATCGAAAGTGATTCTCAGAAATATAATTAATTCAATCAGCCTGAAGTGTAAATCCATATCTTATTGCACATTGTGCCGTAATAAAGTTGTTGCTATGGTTACGGTGTACTTCAGTTTGAACCAACTAATGTTAAGAGTCTAGCAGCACAAGCCATTCGTGTCTACATGTTAACTACATAGACGAAATATGTGGATACCCAAACTTTTTCCTTATATGCATTCAAAAATATGGTCATTATTATAGAGCTGATTCATTTGGCTTCCATGACAGCTTCCACTGCTGTGACATTATAATTTTCACTAGAGTTTAGAACATTAGCTACAAAGGTATTAATGAGTTGTTTGATTGTGTTAAAGATCCTGACTTCCACACTAAACCATTTTAGCTAACCAATAATGTTGGACTATAATCTATTGTCATTGTCATACTGATAAAATATATACCATGAAGTACATACATTGCATGTATGCTGGTCATAGGCATTAGGCACAACGCATATGGAGCTCTGCAGGCAGTGCGTCTGCTGCTGCACATTAACTCCCCCAATTAAGAACGTTTTTTAATCCAAATCACTTTGTCACATTTATGTCATGCTCCTGACTTAACTGCAGACTGTGCAATTTAGCACATTGGCACAAATCCTCATGGAGTCCTGTTAATGAGGTTTCTGCACGTACGGGGCCTTAAAATGCCCCATCTGAATTATGATATAGTTGAACCCAAGGCTGTACACCATACTGAGCAATCAGCCCAGTATACACATATATAAACACTGTGACTACACTGAGGCTCACTGCGGATGCTATGGAACTCAGCGGCCTTAAGGCAATTCTAGCTTTCTAGCTGCAAAAAAGAGCATAAAATTAGGATAACCTGGATATTTTTGGCCTTGACCTTGCGTCTGCATTGTCAAGTGCCTGCTGCAGAATATAGCTGCATAACCCATTGGGTGCGGGGGACCTTTCAGAGCACGACTGTTTGTGCAGCCACGGATTAGTTTCGGCATTAACATGGTGCACCTCTGCAGAGACGATCTTAGTTCTGTTTACTCCCACACTTACACGGCCCAACGGAATATAGACAAGCACATGCCAGCATTTGGATTTTCAGCTTAATTAAAATACACCTTCATAAGCCCACCATTTTCCATTTATGTCAACTGCTCAACGCAAAGCTGTCATATTCAGGAAGGCTTTGCAATTCAAGTGTTTCATGTAAAGAGAGAGAGAGAGGCACTGACAGAGTTGCCTTAACAAACAGGCTCGTTAGGATTAAAACATCTCAGACACAAATGTATCTTTAAACTGCATTGGTGCATCCCCTATAATATGGTTAGAATCAGCCATAAGACTGAGTTTACATGCACTTACTAATCCGATTACTGCAGAAAATCAGATTTTTGGTCAGTAATACAATTAATTAATTTACATGTACTTGGGTAATCAGATAATGGGGAACATCAGAGTTTGCATCACTAGGTACTAGTTGGATTTTTACTTTGCAAATAGCTAATAATTTTACAGAAAGATAAAGACAATAAAAAATGTAAAACTTAAAGTTTTATATGTAAATATTGCAATTCGTAAATTCCTCAAGCATAGAAGAGTTTAGAGTCACATTTGTAAATCGTTGGGTTTAACCTTTGCTGCATTTAATTCCAGACTTGCCAGATCCCGTGAAAGAAGCAAGTAACCAAATCTATGAAAAAAAAGAGAAGTCTCTTAAAATAAGCATAACTGGCTACCATGTTTAATTCTGCTAGTCTCTTCCAAGGGGCGTTTTCCTCTATTTGCTGACGTTTTCATTTATGCACAGACTAAGAAAACTGGTTGAAATCACAGTAAAAGATATACACTGAGAAATTTGATTACTGGACTAAAGTCCAGCTTTCCTTATCATAATGCTTCATCTGATTTCTAAGCCTTAATTAAATGTGATTATGAAAACATGTTTCTAAGAACATGTAAACCCATATCTTATGTAGGTCCCATTTGTGCACCATAGACCTGTCAAGGCATATATTCTAAGTCCCGTAATGTACAATGGTATCCGGCACCAGTTAGCAGCAGCGTCTTTGTGTCCTGTTGTGAAGTAGTGTCTCCATGAATCAAACTTGTTTACAGCACATCCCACAGATTCATCAGAGTAAGCTCTAGATAGTTTTCAGTCCAAGGCAAGGCTCTTTGCCATGTTCCTCAAATCATTTATTTTTTTTTGCAGTGTGACATTGGAATATTAATTAGAGTTATTAATTAATATTAAAATTAGAGTATTGGTCATCATCATTGTTTAGGTAGGTGGTACATGTCAAATCAACATCCACATGCCAAGCCTCAAGGATTCCAGCAGAACGTTGCCCAAAGCATTACAATGTCAATGGTATTGAATTTGCCTGTCATTGCTTTAGTGTTATGGCTGATTGGTGTATATGAAAGAAATGTTCATAATAACAGCTGTAGGCATATTGTGTAGTTTAATTACTACAAAACTAAGTAATTATGTTGATAAAAACACAGCACACTTTTTACTGTTTGAAATAACTTTATGCAGCTAACAGCCCATGTTCTGGCTTTGTTTAGCACAAAAATGACCCACAGCTAATGCAGCACATAGATTGCACACGTTTCAGATTTACCTATGTAAACTTAAGAAATTAAGAAATTAAGAAAGATATTTTAACAAAATATTGGAAAATCCTCAGTAATTCAAGCCATTAATTTCAAGCTTCAGCAGTGTTATATGTTGTAGTGTACAACTTAATATGTGTTATAAGAAGTGAGAAATTAAGGACTTTTGAGCCATTCTCTCTATTATTACCTCACAGTGATGACGATGATGATGATGAGGAGGAGGAGGAGGAGGAGGAGGAGGAAGGGGAATACTACAGCTGACAGCTTCAGTTTCACTCTGTCTAAAGCCTTAATGAACTTATCTCCAACTGACCGCCTTTGTAACTCCAGGCCACCCATGTGAGACAAATGCTTAGTGGAAAACATTTGCCTCTAGAGTTATGTAAAAGTTAAATAAAAAAAAAACATAAATAATGCAGATGGCTGTGAGAAATTGCTTTCTGAAGTCACGTTCTTCAGCAAACGCTTTTCACTGTAAACTGTCATTCACAGAGACTTTCTCCATGTTTGCATAATCCCTCCTCATATGGGCCATTACTAACTCGTTTCTCACTCTAAATGCGAAGTACACGTTTGGGGCTCTTTGCATATGGAGAGCAAATTGGATTTCTATTGAAATGTGTTGTTTACTTTGCAGACTCTGGAAAGCTTCGCATGTGTGTCTCTCGCGCTCCTCTTTCTCCTGTACGTCCATTCGCCAGCTGCTCTAGTGGTCCTCTCCGTCAAATAGAAACTACAATACTTTCATTGCAGTTTGTGTGTGTGTGTGTTTGTGTGTGTGTAGAATGAGCAGGCTGTGTTGATGTTCAAGAGTTCTTAATCAGCTGACCTTAATGCTCAGACATCCCTCAGCTCGAACAATCACACCACTATTCTCACCCCACGTTGCCAAGGTAACAGAGCAGATCATTTTGGATGGATTGGTTGCAATAGGAGTAGGTTGTCAGTGCTAAGTGCAATATATTGGTGTACTTTCTGCCTAAGACTTTAATAGCTTTAATCATCTTGAGTGAAGTTGAAGGTAATGTTTGTCTTGAAATCGTGCAATAAGTCTTTACTCCAGCTATAATGAATGAGCAATATTATCACTGCTTTTTGTCTTCTTGGTTGCACAAAGTAAATCTGCCAGTGTAATGCCAATCAACTGCATCTGATTTTAATTCAAATCACTTACATTGTCACTTCATCAAGCACGCCTAGCTTGTAGCTACATTCTTCATTCTATCAAGTACATCAACAAAACAGTGTGCTAGTTAATGAAATATCTTACTGACGGAACTTTTAAATACTTCATTAGCTTGCCTTTCACTTTCTCCGTGTTTCTACACTCATTGTCTACTTTCTCTGGCTCTCTGTAGTTTCACAATTGCAAACTGTAGCCCATCTGTTTCTCTGCATCCTATGTTGGTCCTCTATACTCTCCATCCTGTAAAGTACAGGACCCCCTTGTGACCATCGCAAATCGGGATGGTGGATCATTGTCAGCACTGCAGTACCACTGACATGGTGGTATATTAGTGTGTGTTATGCTTGTGTCATCTAATCAGACACAGCAGTGCTGCTAGAGATTTGAACTACCTCAGTGTCACTGCTGGAGTAAAAATATTTCACCAACCAAAAATGTCCAGCCACAAGCATCATGTGTCCTGTGAGCTCTGATGGAGTATTACAGGTTAAATAACACAGGTTTGAAATGAATGTGAAACCACATTTGAGCTACTGTTTCTGATATTATATCTACAAGGTGGAGAAATGCTGTATGTGTTTATGGGGTTTAAACATTGTGTTTAAAAACTCCAGCAGTACTGCTGTGTCTGATCCAATTGTACCAACACAATACACTAACATACCACCTCAGTCTCTCTGCAGTGCTGAGAATAATTCAGCATCTAAATATTAACTGATCGGTGGGGGTAAAGGCTAATAATAAAGTATGTATAGAAACAAATGTGCTACAGTATAACTGTACATCTACAGATTGCATCTATAGGGTAAATATAACAGGTAAAGTGAACAAAGCATGTAAAAAGAAGGAAGTGTATCTAATAAAATGACTAGAGGTGTTAGCATACATGTCCAACAGTTATAAATTGGTGTAATTGCACCCAGTGACTCGGTGCCTCATGAAAGTATTTTGGCTCATTTAAAATACTTATAGCTCAGCTCACTTCTTAATGCAGTTTGAAAGCCCTTATTGCTATTTGATCACAGCTATCACACCACCAGGTAAATGGCACACATATCTAGTCAATTGCATAATGTAAACGAATGGGACTCATCAAGCCAGGTGACCTTGTTCAATTGCTTCAAGATCCGGTAGCAATAATTAAGACGCATTTAAATAGATAGTGAATGCGGTTAGCATAGCAACTATGACTAGTCTGCAGCTACACTGCCTCATACTTACCAGGGTTTTGTGCACTGAGCAGATTTTTATTTTTCTGTAACTTATACAACAGTAGTCAACAGTAGCCAGTAGTGGTTTCTGTTGGTTCTTTAAGCGCCCAACTCAGCTATCTGGACATAACACTTGGACTTTGTCTAAATTATTCTGGTTTGTATATATGTTATCTTCATTATGGCACTATAGCTGGCTATCCATACTATGTACGTCAAGGACTGGCTTTGTTTTGCACACTTAAATTGTTAGTCACAATCTATTCTGTCTTTTCTAATATTGTCCAAGTATTGTCGGGGGTAACTTATTTTTACATTTACATTTACATTTTTACATTCTGCTGGTATGCACACCCACCTTGTCGGTACACATTGTAAAGAGAAAATAGCTAGCCATATAGCTAGCCATATTTTTCTATTAACTTCTCAGTCAGTGTTTCGATTCGCAACTGTTGGCTGGATATGATTAGTTGGTGACGTTATTATGTCATGGGTTACTGCAAAGCTATGAACAGTCCACCATGCAAAATATATCTGTTTTGCACTGGTCTTATTGTGCCCCCTTTTCCATGTATGGATGTAGTAGGAGTGTTTGACAAAATTAGAGTGCAGTAAACCTACATGACTGGTGTACCTGATAAAGCTATACACCATATACAGTCAGTGCAGAACACAGATTTATTTAAGAAGTTCATTTAAGGAAGGAACAAGAAATGTTTCTTTCCTTTAAGAAGTGAAAAAGACTCCCCACTAAGATCTTTCATTCTCTTACATGCTCTACTATTCTGCCTTTGATCTGGTTCTGGTTTAATTGCTAAGGTTTAAGGGCTCAGTCCTGCTCATGCTGGTGAGAGCTAATTGAGCCTTCAGAGCACAGACAATCAGTACAGATCCGTATAAGCCTGCTCAATATAATTCGGTCATAAAGAATTATTTAAGGAGGGAACAGAAATTGTATGCAGCAAACTAATTACTGTCAGTAGTTGTCAGTTATCAAAGTTCAAAAAAGGCCAAAAAAAAAAATCAAAGACGTGAATCATGTATATATCACTTTGCATTACTTCTATTGCATTCTTTGTAGGATTAGGAAGTTTAAAAAAATACTTTCATTTTCTAAACTTTCAAACTGTCTTAAATGATAACAATACTGAGATGTACAGTAGGCACCAGATGCCTACAGACCACTAATAAAAAGACTTTTACATTTAACTTGATTTGAATAGTTTTGGTCCCCACTATGTAAGGAATGTTATGCTGATTAGAAAACAATAGGATTTAATCAATCGGCATTATATGTTAAAGTAGGCTGGTTTGATCCGATTCTGAGATTTTCCATTGTTCCAGAATTCTCTACTGTCACGACTCAGTGCACCAGCATACAGCAATGACAGTCCCATCAATCACATTAACATAGGAGCTACTGATCAGGGGGAAAATGAAATCTCTGAGGTTTTGTGCCCATCAACATTAATTGCATAATTATTCACTTCATTAAAGCTCTAATATCATAGCTAGAGTTCAAGGTGTTTGTACCAGATACCACAAAATGGTGCTAAGAAACCATTATTCCAAAATGGGACTGTGTACACAGCATAACACAACACATGCCACACACCCATGAAAAGGATTTGTACATAGGATTGTGCTGAGAGAAAGAGAGCTAACCTTGCACAATGATATGAACAGCTGTGGTCCTCGGCTTGCTGCTCGTCTGGACGGCACACACGTAGAGTCCCTCATCACTCAGGTCCACATTCTCAATCTTAATGGTGAATTCGTCACGGTTCAGGGTGACCAGGCTCACTCGTGGGTCCACAGACCACTTGTCCTCCCCGGCATACAGTATACTGGACCTGTTCAGCCAAGCCGTGTGTGTAACCACATCACCTTGAGAACAGCTGCAGAAAAGAATGGGAACTTTGTTAAACTGTTAAGAGTCAAACGACTCATGCTATGTGCACTGATCACTTTATTGGGTACACAAGGTAGCCTAAGGGTTAAGGTACTGGACTCTGGAGCTGATGGTCCTGGATTCAAATCCCACCTCTGCCAAGCTGCCATAGTTGGGTCCTTAATCAAGGCCCTTAAGCCTTAATTAATGTTGCTTGAATTCTAAGACTGTATCAGTTGTAAGTCACTCTGGATTAGGACATCTACCAAATAATGTAAATGTAAATGTGCACCCCATGACCATTTGATCAGTTCCTCTTACCAAATAGAAGCACTTTTTGTTTCTACAATTACAGCATGTAAACAATTTTTTTCTCCACATACTTTTTGGTGTCCTTTACACTGTTAATTTATTAATTTAGTGTTATTTAATTTAATTGTTATTATTTACTTAATTTTACTGTTAATACAAACTTAACTTTTTTAGTTAACCTAGGCCACCTAAGAAGTGGTTTTTTCCTTCTACATTCAGAGAGTTTTTCATTGCCATTGTCACCCTAGGCTTGCATCTATTTGGTATTGGGTTTTTAAAATAATATATTTTAAAGCAGCTTTGACACAATGCACCATTGTAAAAAAGTCCTATATAAATCAATTTGATTTGACTTGTTCTTTAATAATTTGTCCTATTACTATTTTCTACTATTTTTGGTACTATTTGGGTGGTGGCTCATTTCACCATAGTCCACCAACCAATGGTCGAGTGCACAGTAATTAAACACAGTGCTTAAAAACTCCAGCAGCAGTGCTGTTCTTGATCCAATAATACTAGCTCACATTTGTACCACATCAGTGTCACTGCAGTGCTAAGAATAATCCCTGATCTGTGGGGGTCCTGGAGGGGACCATTAGAAAACAGAGTAAGAAAAACAGATCTGCAGTCTATGATTGCAGAATTACGAACAATATGTATGTGATGCATGTGGTGGAAGTGAAACTAATATCATGGACACAAAAGGTTGACAGAAACTTTACTTTATAAGGTGTACTTTATAAGGTGATTGCTTAGTGCAACTCTCCATAAACACACTGTATGATAGAAATTCATCCACAGAAAGAAGACGCACAAAGTCATCTTTCTAACTGATAATGACGTGTTTGACTTGTGTTTCTTCGTTATAAAGGCAGCATGTCTGTGAAGTCTGAAGGAATATGTGCGTAACTCTTAAAAAGCCTTTAGGTCAGGGACTGAGGAGGGATATTTATTATTAATGACGACTATTCACTAGCCAGGCAGATTGTAATAAAACTTTAGCACATTCCTACCCCACACTGAAAAAAGTTAGCTCATTAAGGCAGGAGTCTGGCTTCAGACACTAGCTTATTCCCCAGTTCTCTCTCAGATTTATAAGCTCCATTATTTTTATGACAAAAACACTGATATCAATAAAGATTAAATTGGGTCTTTAATAAAAGCACTTTCAAACTCTTTTTCCAATGATCTTGTATCATGGGATCAAGCTCATACTTCTAGTGTGTAAAAACAAGAATCAATTGGAGCCAAATAAAACTACAAGATCAGGTCTAGCTATTTATATCAGCTTTTTAACAACACACATAAAGCCAGCTCAACACTGGTTAAATTTTAAGCTCTTCTCCCCTTTATTAAATGCAGTAATCCCAGTCAAGCATACTTGTGCAGCAGCATTTGATTTTGCAGACAATGCACTCACTGTGCATTATGGATACAGTAGTTAGGTAATATTGCTAAGCATGGAACCGCTAATTACTTACAGGCACATGCAAAATGAGTATAGGCTGAGCCTAATTACAGCTATTCCTAACAGTTAAGAGCACAGCCCAAAGCAGATCCTCCCCCTAAATGATAGAGCTATTAAAATCAAAAGCAATCATGCATTTAATTGATTACTTGCCCAATTAGGCATTCAGCAGAACACAGGAACTATTTTCAATTGTGTCTGTGTTTGTCTAGGTAAGAATTACAGCCAAATATTTGGCAAGGTAGTCCATGTTTCAGAATGTGCACTTTATATTCATTAAGGCCCATTATCACTGGGCCAAACCATAAATCATTACGCTTCATAGTGGTCCTGCTATAACTACTGTGTGGAACTTATTTAGATTCTACAGGGGAATGGATGACAGAAGTGTGCCTCATGCCTCATGGCAGGCAGCGGTGCATAGTTATAGTCAAGGGCATTTGTTATCACGGGAGTCATGAGTACACCAGCACTCTTATAAGCGCTGAAAAGAGAGTTGAGATCAGCTGAACGATCAGATGTTTTCCCACTTGACTTTCATCTAATACACTGCAGTTCATGCTTGGAGGAAATATTAAACAGTTTTTTCTCTCTCATTCTGATGTTTGAACATTACAGTATTTCCATTGCTTGGAAATGCATTGCCAAATTAAGCATTCATCATGTCTCCACATCAAATATAACAACTTTTTGTCCCTAGGTGAATGTAATGGCCAGAGGTTTTCAGTGCTGTCCCCATAAACAATGATACATGGGCTGCTGCTGAACAAGCAAGGTTTCTATGAGTGAATAGGCCAGTAAAAGGGATCAGCAGTTGACTAGAACGATGAAAAATGGCAACACAGAACAACTGTTATGTTTGTAAATGGAACAAAACACTGGATAAAATACACTTTTGAAAATCATCAGACAACAACAGGGTCATTTTTCATCTCTGCATAGATATGTAAATACATAACCCTGAGTGTTTCGTTCTTTGTGGGTTCTCAAAACACTGCTAATATACATAACCACAGAGCAGTACTGATGGACAATAAAAAGCAATAACAAATGCTTTTGCAAAAAAAGTTTTTGCAAATTTTGAATATAGTATTAGTCTCCCATGTACACACTGATCATGTGTTTTCATTTAATGAGTCAGTTATGGCCAGAGAATTGAATCAATACATTTTTGCACTTTGCTCATTCTCTTATTTGTTTGTATTCCAGGGTTCAAGAAGAGCCAATCCACCAAAATTTTGGAAGGCGACAGGCAGAACATGGGCATTCCCAGACAAGAAAAGTGTAAATAACACTGTGCACCAGCATGTAACACACCTGACATTAACAGAAACGGCTTTATATCAATATACAGCATTTCATTTAGTTTTCATCAGATGTCTTTTTGATGTCACTTCCAGTTACACTAATTAGAGTTATTGACCATTACTGACTGTAGAACATCTGCTGCTATGTGCATTTGCATTTTCACTCAATCAGCAATGGTACGTAAACATTTAACAATATATAGTCGAGCAGATGATTATTCTAAGAAAATCTGCGACACTAACATGGTAATAGCATTGTACAGGTATGCATCGTTTAGCATCCATCCAATTAACACCTGTTCAAATAGCTGTTTAATTATATGTTATTAATGTCTGAATGACATTAATAACAAGTGAATGCTGGCGCCACATCCTGATAGAAATGAGGATCCCAGTCTTAAAGGTAGAAAAGAACACTGTAACTGTAAGTCTTTCGTTGTCATTATTGGTAAGTGTTTCAAATTTTATGAAATATAAAAAGTTAGAAATGACTGAAAGTTCTTCCATATTAGGTTTTTATTATTGTTTAAAATAAAACACTGTGAAAAGTATCTAATCTAGTGTGTGACTATGGTAAGGTCTGGTCAGTGTCCATTTCAGTCAATGTTCTGTGTCACAGTGTGTTAAATGGTGCATAGCTTAGGGTGACCAGATGTCCTCTTTTATGTCCACTTAGTTCTACTAGAGCTTGCATCAAATTTCGAGAAGCGCTTCGTTCATAAACTACTCTGTTCGGTTCGGTTGAGTGAGAAGGGGGAGTGGTGAAGTAGCCTAAAATTTTCAGATTGCACGTTCTGACCGTAGTTACCATACTGGTCGATAGCCTTTTCTGTAAACATTTAATTGCTCAGTCTTCACCCCAGTAGTCTTTGTTTATGACAGGCAGAGTACATGTACCTACCTGTCTCTCAGGCAGCTAAGATGAATTAAAAAAGAAATTCCGATGTTTTTGTCTTGGTCGCAATCCAAGTGTTTGACGTGTAAAGCTCTCACTTACGTGCCTGTGAAATGTAATGTAGTTCAAATAGCCTTTAAGCGCAGTGTTTTTTCAGCTTGTTAGTGTTGTTAAGGGCTAATAAAGCTCTTTTTTACGTAAATATCAGCCATACGCCTAGTGTACAACTTTTTTTCAAAATGAAAAATCCTCTTTTTCACAATCTCACATCTGGTCACCTGGCATACCTGTAGTGTTGTTTGCTGATACAAGTTTACTAACAACTCAACAAAACTAAATTTACATTTATTGTTTTAGCAAACAACATTCTCCTGTGCAACTTGCAGTGCTCACAACAATTAGGGGACGATTCATTTTGGAGCAGTGTATTTGTCAAGCAGTTGAAATAATGCAGTAATTCGAGTAGACAGGAGACAAATGCTGACAAGAGACTGATATTGTAAACAAACTGCAAGGTCTACTTGTGTTTGAGAACAGATTTCTGGTTTAGTGATTTATAGTTTGTTATGAGGTACCTCCCACATTGAGAGGACAATAATCATAAGAGAAGGCATATATATATATATAATGTCTCTTGGGTCTATGCTGTTGGTTTCAAAGCAGATTTTAAATGTAGAATGTGCAGTTTATATTTATATTATATATAAATGTTACCTATAAATCTAATGATGACACATTTTGTAATGTTACAATTGTTACAACTGTTGTAATGTTACAAATGTGTCACGATGACATCGCATGCGTGATCTCGTCGGACAGCCGGCACCCAAGGCACCTCCCCTTCTAGCTTCTCCGTTCTTCTTTCACCTGCTCCTCCTGGCCCGAGCGCCACCCATCTTCTTCCTCTATATATACTGCTCCTCTACCCGTCTTCTTCGCCGGTTTTTATATTGTTTCAGGCTTCCATGCCTCCCGTTCCTTGTTACGCGTCCCGCGGCGTTTACCGGCTTTCTCCGCTGTCCTTGACCTTCCTCGTGTTTTTGGTCTCGTTTTGGCAACCGCGTATTCGGTGGTGTTTTCTGTTTCTCGTTTCCTGTTTTCATTAAACCTGCTTGCATTTACGTCCGCCCCTGTTTGTGTTATTCTTTTCCAAGCTCTCGCCACGTTACAGAAAAACCGGGCCACTAGGATGTAGCGAGTGTTGTTTTTTCCCTTTTTTTGGTTTCTCTCCCCTCCCGGCTGCTGCTTCATGGCCTCGCCACCCCTGGCTTCCACCATGGCCGTTGATCGACGCTCACCTTTACCTGTCGGTGCTTAACGACATGAAACGGAATTCGCTTCTCGCCCTGCAGATCCTGGAGCGAATGAGCCAGACCATAGCGAGCATGTCGTCTCAGGCCGTGGTGACTCCAGCTCCGGTTATGGGTATCCCAGCCCCCGATGCTGGTACCTCCCATGGGCTGACGGCCGATTCTGCCCCGGAGCCTGTCCAGACGGTCGTCCCGAGCCTCCCCGCGTAACCGTGTGCAGCCCTGGAACCACTGACCGTCGCAGCTGTGGTGACACCTGGTCCCGATGCTGCTCCTTTACCGGATCCTCAGCCTGATCGTGGCACATATACTCTGTTCTTCTTTCACCTGCTCCTCCTGGCCTACAGGTGGTGCTCCTGCTACCCATCTTCTTCCTCTACATATACTGCTCCTCTACCCGTCTTCTTCACCGATTTTTATATTGTTCCAGGCTTTTATACCTCCCGTTCCTTGCTACGTGTCCCGTCGCGTTTACCGGCTTTCTCCGCTATCCCTCCTCGCTCCCATGGCTCTGTCCTTGACCTTGCACATATTTTTGTTCTCGTTTTTGTGTTTCTCGTTTTCTGTTTTAATTAAACTCGCTTGCGTTTACGTCTGCCCCCGTTTGTGTTATTCTTTTTCACACTCTCACTGCGTGTACACATTAAATCTTATATATATATAAACACAGACTTATCATGAACAATGTCTGTTGTAAATACAATGTCTGTATTACTTCTATGATTTGTTTTAGCAGTAGTCCATTTATACAGCTTAGATCACCTCTGATGTGATAGCACAGTAAACTTGAACCTGCAGGCCATCCATTGTGCATGTTCTTAATGACAGCTTGTAACTCAGTCTCGCATGGTTTCTTTTCTGCTTTGGCTTTAAGACAGGACGTGACAGAGATCAAGTTCATATGAATTTCAAGATCCTCATTCAACCCACAACTGGATGCTGGTGCTTGTGAAACTGCATCTACTAGCACCAGGGGTCAAAATTATACCATTGAAATCATCATCAGAATCTATTTTAAGATTATTTAGGATAATTTTAATGAATGGACTCTGCAATGGATTGGCACCCTGTTGTTGTTCCTGCCTTGCACGCCATAAACATAAATGTCATAAATATAGCCATAGAAATGTTTAAGCCGAGGAGACTGGAGACCATTCCTAGTGTACAATGAAAAGTCATGGTTCTGCCTGCATAACCAACGGGTTTCCCCTGATCACCTCCAGTCCAAAGTAACAGCCTTAGTTATATCTGTTATCTATATCTGATATATGTTCTTTGATATTCCAAAGAAGTTTAGCACAGGTGCTGTGGTCAATGCCGTTTTGAGATATTGCCATTTACGCTCATGGTTGACTGTCCATAGGAGCTCATTTGTCTTATGCAGAAGCTCACGCAGGTGGCATGTTTTTGCCCCAAGATCGGGAATGAATTTACCCATGAAGTTTTATATTCCCATGATGCTCAGTACTCCTTTGTTTGCAGAGTGGCCTTGTCATGTTCAATCTGGCACTGACTCTTTCTTGATCTGGTTGGATTTCCTGTACGAGTGCGCCTCCTATAACTTTCTTGACATAAAAATAACATTTGCTTTTGTTGAGTCCATTTTTTGTCCATTTTTATCTGATGCAGAACTATTGTCAGTCTCTCATTATGCTCTTGTAATGAAAATCCCCAGACAATTATGTTATCAACGTGCAACTTCCTATCCTTCAGAGACAGCTTTATAGTGCTATAAAAAACTACAGACACATTCCCAAAAGGAGGTATGTGAAAGCTGCATCTACCATATGGCATATTGCAGATACTGTATTTGGTGCTGTCCTTTTTAAGTTGCCACAAATTTTGAGAAGCATGACGTTTTGTGAAGTATTTTGCACCTGACAATTCACAGATGATTTATTCACACTTGGCAATCTGGTAGTGCTCACGCTTGATGTTTTTATTAAGATATTTTGGATCTATAGATACTCATAACTTTTTTGTACAAACCATGGAGTTCACCCAGTCTGTCTGTGGTTCAGTTTTCTTGATTGATTATATTCTAAGCATAGCCATTCTATGTCCGGTTCATTTATAGTCTTGCTCAGGGTGGTACAGGAACTCTTTGTGCAGGATGTGCTACTGGCTGTGCATTTTCTTTCAACTTGATGTGTGTTAGAACAGCAAATAATTTGAAGACATCAGAAACAACACGCAATGCACAGTAGCATTTCCTGTATTGGTGGCTGTGCTCAGAACCGGACTGTCACTATTAATGTGGTAGTCTCTTTTGACCAGGTTCAGATCATCACATACTTTGTCTATAAGTGAATGCAGTCCTTCAATAACAACAGACAACAGCAAGTGGTGCACTTTGTCTTCCATGGTTATATTCAGCCTGCATGTGCCTAGACAATCAATTGCTTGTCTACTGTAGGTCTTTAGCAGTACTGATTTTCTCTGTATTTTTGTTTTTTCTCTCTGATTGCTTTGACATCAGATATGCTAATGAAGTTTGCTTTTGCCCCAGTGTCTGACAAAGTGCAACTACTGCTCCACTGGTGCTATCCATCTGTCTTTGATCACTTGTCTTTGATTTTCCACATGCTTGGTCTCTGATTGCTGCACACTATTTGTAGTTCCAGGTAATTTTTCACATGTCAGCATAAAAACGAGAAACGTTTCACTCATATCATAGTCTTCAGTTGCATTCACAGACTGTGCTTTCTTTTCATCTTTCCCTTTTGAGAAGTATTGTATCGCAAAGTGTTTTTGCCATTGCATGTAGAATACTGCTTACTGAATGCTGGGCATCTTTTTGGTAGAACTGCAGTGATCATAACCGAACATTGCCTCTTTGTGTCTTACAACTTTGTGCAGCTGTTTTCCAGGCTTTTTCAAGTCTGACTGACCCAATGGCCATACCATTAATTTGCCAATATGTAAACCACGTTTATGAAATGTCTTTACATGATGGACAGCTAGCTAGCTTGCTTTACATATAACAATGGCTCCCTGCAGTGTCAGCTCTGCTTCTTCTATTAGACATTTAGTAATATTTTCATCACTGATGGCTAAGACGATCTAGTTGCAAAACCCTTGAATCACTTAGCATATCAAAATTGCATGGCTGTGCTTTAAGTTCATGGTCAGTCAGAAACTTGGCTCATGCTGTTGTTTTATCTGAGAATGGAATATAGAGCTTTCATAGGTTTGTTTTTTTATATAGGATGGGAGTGAGCAAAAAACTCAAACTTTTTTTAAAAATCTTCTATCTATTTTATCAAGAATGTGTTGTATAACTCAGTGGTTTGTGGGCCCACAACTGTTAGCAGAGCTTCAAAGCTGGCTCTGTGTGGAGCCCGATAGCTGTAACATGCACTAAAAATGTATTATGAACCATTAAGTATATCTTTCCTTATATCTGTATTCATTCTCAATACCCACTTAATACAACTGAGAGGTAGATGTGTGCACTTTGGACATGGGAGGGATCCTGAGAACCCGGAGGCAACTCACGCAGACACAAGGAGAACAGATAGACTTCACACACACAGCGACTGGGCAGAGACTCTAGAGCTTTGAAATGACAGCAGTAACGAGTGTGCTACAGAGGTGCTCCCACCCAGGTGTAGTTCAAAGAAATCATTTCTCTGTGTGTGAAGCTCCCTGTTCGAAGGCATTTCGAATATGAGCAAGTTGGCTTATGTGATAACGCCTGCGCATGGCAATAATGTTAAGTCAGTGCTCGCTTTGGATGCTGCACTGATGTAAACCTGCAGAGGTACATCACGATGGCAAGCAGCATTCCCGCACTAAACATTTGGGCCAGCCTTAAATCAGCATAACACAAAACATACATATATAATTAAATAATTCTGCCTTATAGTCGCTTATCAGAGCAGACCAGACAGCAAGCCAATTTATTCCAAATGAAGTGTATCCCCTTTCATCACGTCAGGAAGCATCTAAACGGCATGATGGGGGAAACTAAGCAGGCAGAATAAACAGCTTCAACCCATTTTTTGCCCTGACAGTGTAAAGTGCACATGTTATGAAAAAAAAAATATTACAGTGTTTCTCATCACGGAATGGGCTAGAACTCTTATCCTGGCATGTGCTAGAGAGGTTAATTTTGAGTGCAGCGACATCTGTGACTGGTACAAAAGGAGTTTAATGTTATTTATTTATGTATTTATTTGGAAGGGAGGGTCAGTTTTGCGACAGGTATAGATTACATTTGCATGTTCTTAAAAAAAAAAAAGAAACGAAGCGCTCTCTTAAGGCTCGCTATAGCAACAGTCAGGGCTTTTTCGAATGCTTTTTAGATAAATAAACTTGGAGTATTTCAATCATTTTTAAAGGGCTTTGAATAGACCAAGATACATTTTCTAAAGACAGCCTTAAAAATACCTTTAGGAATAGGCTGATGTTCAACAATGTAAAAATATCACAATAAGCACATACTTTTTTTTTCTGAGCAGTATATCATGAAATAACTGCATGAATAAATAACCCTTGCACAATCATCACCTTAGCTTTAATGCAAACAATATACATTATTATTTATGAATCTGCCACAGTCAGGATGATTAATTAGCCATCAAAAAGCCACTGAGAATAAACACGTGGAATATACACTGCTAACAATCATTAGGCAATATGCCATTTTGGGATGCTTCCTTTTGAATTATCCCCTAAGTGTTCTGAGCAGTATACTTATAATAGTATAATAGTATCAGCATGTGGCATTGTGAGCAAATCCTACGGCACTGTGAACTGGAAATAAAACCTTTACTGGATTACAGTAAATGAGTTACTACTGACATTTAAACTCACTGCCAAACTATAGAACGGTGTAAACCTGCTCAGTCAGGCAATTATCAAGCCAATATCCAGGCAATAAGCAGTGTGTGGACAGAAACTGACACTGAAGGACTAGAGTATGACTAACACAAATTGCTAATGGAAGAAAATTACTTAATTTATATCTGTGAAACTGTGATAACCTTCTTCAAGCTGTACCAAAGTGTGCCTCATCATTTGGCTTGAAGTGTGTTAAAAAATAAGCTAGTGCACCTGAAGCACTCGCTCCAGCAATAAACAGCCATCTTATAAGCATGGCAGTGTCCCTTATATGTTCAGAAAGCTCCACCACCATTTAATTTATATCTCTTAATTTGAGCTCCTACAGGTTCGATATAGTCAGAAATTGTATACCTGTCAAATACATCTACATTACAAGATAAACAGTTGTGTGTAAGTACAATGTGGCACATTGTTATTAATATTCTTTTTTTCCTTTCACATTTTAACCCCTGCTCAGCATTGCTGAGCTCCAGCATCCATCCCCAGAGCAGGCGTTATCTATGCAGGACTAGTTAGGGGTTGCTGTTGCAGCATGAGGAGATGGTCCCCCAATCATTATCTTCTCCCTTAAAAAAAAAACAACTAATGAGTCTGCATGCGATGCTGGTATTGCTAGGAATCAAACCACGGTCCCTGTGGTTCTGCTGACCTAGCACATTAGAGTCTTGCGCAACTCGAGTATTTTATTTTATAAAACAAGTATAGCACATTTCATTTAACATACTAACAACTAATTTAACTAATATGCATTTATTTATTTAACTAATATTTATTATTAGAAACACAGGTCTTATTTTTATGCCTTATTTATTTTGGACTCTTAGGCTTTACCTCTGTACTGAAACGCACTTTTCCTGCATTAACCAATTAAATAACATAGATTTATTTTTTTCCTTCAGCCCTTTTAACAGCACATTGGGAGTGATTCTGATATTCCATATTAATAAAAGCATAACCATGGCACAGGAGGTGCCGTGTTCAGTAATTAATTTTAATATTTTTACCCACTGCACCCTTCCGTTTAAGGGCGCACTAATAACGAAATTAACCTCAAATGTAAAATATTCACTGCAATCTAAAGTCTTAACCATAATGGCAAAAGGAGAGAACAATGGGGTGAGTGAAAGGCCTGCCTTAGACCTGCTCTTGACACTTAGTTCATTTATAAGCCATCATAGCTCAGTTTAAACCTACAGAAACAAATGGATCAAATACCAATTTGAAATCAAATGCCATGTTACTTCATTACTTCATTTCCAGCTGGTTATAGGAATAATTAATTCAGTGTTAATAATTAATGCTAAGTGTTAGAATGTAAAATGGAAGTGTGTCAATTCACAGCTTAATGTTTTATGGATTCATATGGACCCTGAACAGGGTCACAGAAGAGCCAATGCCTAGTCAGCAGCATAGGGCACAAGGCAGAAGCAACCCTAGACAGGGCGACAATCCATTGTAGGGCACATCCACTCACAAACTAGGGACACTTACCAGTTACCAGAGTTAACCGGAGTACCCAGAGAAAGCATACGTTGACATGAAGGCTCCAAACAGAAAGGACCCAAAATACTCCACCTGAGGATTAAGCCTAGGACCTTCTCGTTGTGAGGCGACAGTGCTACTTACTGAGCCAATGTGCCATCCTGCTTTGTGGATGGGTAAGAATGTCAGGGCTGTGGTAGCCTAGTGGTTATGGTCCTGGTCCATGGAAAAGAACATATATGGTTCTAATCCTCCCTGGCAATGTTAGGTCCTCAAGCAAACACTTAACACAGGTGAACGGATGCTAAAATGTCATCAGTTGTAAGTCTCTCTGAATAAGGGTGTCTGCTAAATTTAAATTTCTATTGGGACTGTGGTGGCTTATCAGTTAAGGTATTGGACTATGGACCAGAATGTTCAGGGTTTAAATCCCACCTCTTCCAAGCTGCTGTTGCTGGGTCCTTGAGCTTTTGTTGTGCGTTGCTCAGGGACCCAAATGTGGAAGAAGTGGGATTTAAATCCTGGACTTTCTTGTTCATAGTCCATTTCCTTAACCACTGGTCACCACACTTCACTAAAGCACGCCGTGAACTGTGGTCGGACCATAATAGTTTTGGTTGTAAGGGGACAATTAGTTAAATATTGAATCAAGGACTTCCGCAAATGAATCACCAGAAGCTTAGTTTGGTTAGCTATCCTTTTCTATCTGAAGTGGTTACATCACAGCATTCATAAATGTTGTGCAATAGACACAATTACTGTACTTGACCAGGCTGGATTTGTATTATTAACAGTACTGTTCCATACAGTGTGAAAAGTGCTATTTTTAAGAAGTAGCACATGGAAAGTGGTGGCAAATCTATATTTCAGACAAGGAGAGCAGTCATGTGTTTATTTTCTTTCCCCAGGCTTTCAACTAAAGGACACAACACTTGTTAAGGGAATTGGAGGCTTCTGTGCAGTTGTCTCCATTGGACAAAAACAATTGACATTCTCAGGAGTCACTCCTATCTCTAACTATATCACTATATCACTATAACACACACACACACAGACACAAGCCCGTGCCCTCACACACACACATACACACACTCACATACTCCTACACACATAAGCACACACACACTGCTCAGGTCGTCTGTCTCTAAAACATATGGTAGAAAGAAAGACGAAAGCCTAATGTCTCTGGTATTATTTTCAAAATGACTCCAACAAAGATATATTTGCCAGTGTGTGTGTGTGTGTGTGTGTGTGTGTGTGTGTCTGTGTGTGTGTCTGTGTGTGTGATTGTAGGTGTAAGTGTATGCGTGTGGGTGTGTGTATGTCTTAGATAATGGCATTGGGCAAAGTGACAGCCAAAGCCATAGCAAATGAACCACATTATTCTTTAGGCAGCCTCTTCAACACAAGGGCAAGCCACCAGAGCCCTCACTCCTGCCCTGCCAATATAAATCTCACACTTACACACACAGACAAAGACACACGCACACACATGCACGGTGACAATCAGTGGGGGGTGTTGGCTGGTAGATCTGACAGTGTGGAAAAAGTAAACTCATCTGTGGAAATGAATCTGAGGCCAGTGATGGTGTTTGCTTATTAAAGCAGCTGCATGCATGCACTTGCTCCTACTGCACAACATATGATCAGAATGCAAAAGTTTAACAGTTTACTGTGCTCCAGTATTCAAGAAAGCATGTATGGGCATCTCATTTCCACACACTGCTGTGACTGTGCAAAGTTCCTTTGTAACACATATCCTCTTTCAACCAGAAGCTACAACAGTTTTCTGCAGAGTAAACACAAATATGCACAAATCAAAAATATGAATTTTCAGACATTTTAGAGATTGAGAAGAAACAACATTACAACACAATACAATTTATCTTAAAACAAAGAATTCCACAAGAAGTCAGTTGGATGTGTACCATGCAACCCCCGTTGAGCGGCACTGTGGTGCAAACAGTTAGCACAGTTAGTCACTTCACAGCACCAAAGATCCATGGTTCCATCCTGACCTTGGACTCCACATGCGTGGTGTGTACGCCAGCTACTCTAGTTTCCTCTCACATTACAAAGACATACATTATAGAGATGCATCAATTGATTAGTCTCATATAACCGATTCTGTTTTTCAGTTACACTTTGCTTATGCTTTTTGCTAACTTTAATTCAGAATTCAGCTCCTTTGTGCATGGAGCTTTAAATACGGCTCAGCCACATATGCACACATATGTGCACTATGAATGTTTCTGAATAATATCACTGTAACTTTGCTCCTGTCATGAACTGCTTTTGATGCCGATGCAATGTTAAACAAACAAAAAAAAACACTCATTATCTTATTGAAATAAAAATCAATTGGTAAAATACTACTTGCAAATCAATTTCCCTTGGCCTGACACAATATTTAATATTTGGCCAATAGCTTTTTTATTTTTATGTGAATCCATAGACTGGTACTGTCACTCATCATCCTCATTATGGCTTCTATGTGAGACAGAGTGAGTTGCTGGCTTGCAGTAAAGTAGCAAGCTTTCCAGAATGGTGCCAAGTGAAACTTAAAATGTTGACTACAAATTCTGTCAGTCATTAAATTCCAAGCAAACCATTATTTATTAGAAAACCATTATTTCAGTGCTGGCGTGGCCTCAAGACCAGACCACACAAGTTTTCACCAAGGTAAAAAAAAAAAAACTAAACAGAGACATCAATGTAGGACTTGCATTTTAAGGTGCTGTTAGCATTTTAATAAGTGCGTCTTTTTGATTTGTATTTGCCATTTTTCAGTTATCATATTTTACCACCTACCACTATGCTGCTTCCTTATTTAGCGCTCGTCATGCTCTTTTTATTTTGACTTTCTAAAAGTTGAGTCATGTTCATTTTCATAACCTAACATGACTATTTTAGTGATACAGTCACAAACATAAACTAATGAGATCCCTTTAATGGTCTATTAGTGCTATTTAGATCAAAAAGCAAGCAATAGAAGATAAGGGGGAAACAACAATGTCAGTGGTTACAACAGTTGAAGGCTGCTGTACTCTGTTCTGTAATGGTCAGTATCATCACAGGTACTCTTTGGTTGTCAGGTCATACTCAGTACTGCAGTGATGTGGTGGCGGTGGTGTGTTCATGTGGTTTTGCTTGATTTTCGACAGTGTTTATTGTATTTACTCACTCTGCAAGGATGTGTACCTAATAAAGTGATTGTTGTGTGTGTGTGTGTGTGTGTGTGTGTGTGTGTACTCGCTAAAAAATTTTAAAAAGACAAAAAAAGAACCAACAAGAAAAAAAAAACACACAGGCAATTGTCAGATTTATGTCTGGTAATGCCCGCCATACAGGGTGTTCTGACCTAGCCACGTATTGAGAGAAGTATTTTTGTGTATGAGAAAATTACTGAAATGTTTAAAAAACAATGCATGTCAAAGAAGTATTGGAAGGCATTTGTATATTTGTGAATGTAACGGCCAAGGACGCAAGTTTCAGCTGAACACCTGTGATCATCGATCCCTCAGACAGGACTGCATCACAAACCACCATTCAAAACTGGCTAATAGAACCACAAGGGCAAGGGATTACTATGGCAAACCTTTGCCAAATCTTTGTCAAGTACTACAGGTACTGTGTCAGTGCCCTTGGCAAATTGTACGCTTCTGTGATGGCACCTGGAACATTCAATTGCTTGGTATCCTCTGTGCAAAACATATTTTAAGTGTGGTGAAAGAGGACGACAACATTACAAAGTGGTAAATGCTTTTTTGGAATGTGTCACAGGCTTAGGTGTTTATAACTAATTAAGTTGATCAGATAAAACATGAAACATATCAGGTTCATACTGTCTGCAAAGAAATAGTATTAAAATATATGCAAAAAATGCTGTGTTTTTGCATACTGTTTCAACTTTAACAGATTTGGGGATGTAGCTGAAATATATGTTTATGTTTGGGGTGTGGTCTTGGTGAACAATCAATAGTAAATTGCTGAATCAGTTTAGTTTTAGAGATGTAAACCAGTTTACACCAGTTAGTCCCCAAATAATTACTTATATGTTCAATTAGTCGAGATTAAAACTATAACACTAATGCTTATAACACCAGGGTGCACCAGGCTCCATATTTCCTGATTAATAAAAATCATAATCACACTCATCACCTCTCTTCCACAAATTCAACTATTTTGAACATTTAAACTCAAGTATTGATTCTCATATATCTTCGCTACCTCTGTTTGAAACCACACCATTCTGCCACCCCCTCTCTCTCATTAAAGTGCATGTACTTTGTCTTTCTCCTAATGAATTTCATTCCTCTTCCCTTCAGTGCATACCACCATCTATCCTAACTTGCCTCAAATTGCTGCCTACAGATCAACTTTTTCAAAAGATAAAAGTATCATCTGAAAACATCATAAACCATAGGGACTCCTGTCTGATATGACATGTCAACATGTCCATCACCAGTGTATATAGAGAAAGAGCTAAGAGTTGATCCTTTTCAATCCCACATCCACCTTGAATCCATCTTCATACATACTGCTCACAAAAATTAATGAATATTTCAAAGTAAAATCTCCCATAATTAAATATTCCTATTTTTTGTGAGCAGTGTATATCGTGCACCACCCTCACATACTTCTCTTCATTCATTACTTCCACATACAACATTACAACTCTCTAATCGTTCTAATCATTTTCTATACTCAATGTATTACTTTCTATACTCTTTCTATGATCAAGCCAGTATCCGATACTCTTTCCCATAACTCTGTTGTGACTTGATATGAACTTTATATACATATGTCATTACTGCAAATCTGAACATCCCCCTATTTTTTTTAAATCTATACCTGTACTCTTCTTCACTCTTCAGGCATCTTTTCACTTTTTAATATTTTATTAAACAATTTGATGAAGAAGTGCCATCCCAGTGCCTCCACTGGAATGTCATCTGCTCCATTCACCTTTCCACTATTCATTCTCTTCATAGCTATTCTCACTATGTTCTGTCTAATCCACAACTCCTATTGATTTACTAACTCCAGGTCATCCAATCTTCTCTATCTCAGGTTGTTTATTCACCTGCTTTTCAAAGTACCTTTTCCACTTTTTCAACATACTCTCATTGCTTGTTAGTGCTTTCTTTGTATCTTGTATCAACTAAACTGGTTGTACATCCAAACAAGCCTGATATCACTGCTTGGCAAACAGGTACAATGACTTGTTACAGGTAGAAGTACTTCCTGAGTGTCCAACATCTCATACAGCTCACCATCCATCTTTTCCTTAGCCTTTACCTACCTCTTTACCTACCTCGTTCCCCACCCTAATTAACCTTAATCTTTAAGACTTTTCCTATTCTTATTTTGCCAACCTATTCCTCTTTACACATTCTACCACCAAATATATGTGTTGTCCTTTCTTTTACCAAATGTCACACAAGTATCTTCCCCACCACTTCTGTACTCTCACTTGTTTTTGAAAAATGGACTTCCTTCTACTTACATCATCTGATCATTTGGTTACCCCTAACTCTTTTTCTGTCTTTCACCACCACAGTTATTCTACAAACCATTGTTCAATGTTATCTAGCAACTCTCTGCCCTGCCATCAAAGTCTTTTAGAGTGCATCTCCGGCAGAGGACGTTGTCCACCCATGTAAACAGTCCCTCACTCTTATACATCAACCTGTGCTCTTCTTCTTAAATATGCATTTACCTCAGGGGTTTCGTTCACTGTGCAGTGTCCACCACTATCTAAGGGGGAACCATCTCCACTATTTCATCTAACTCAGTCCAACATGTATATTCTCTTCCATCCCACACACCCCTATTTACAGAGTATATCTGTACATGGCATTCATCATCACCTCTCCAATTTGAAACTTCACTCGTATCACTCTGTCAAACTTTCAAATAAAAAAGGAAATCTACTGCTCACAAAAATTAAGGGATACTTCAAAATGAAATCTCCCATAATTAAATATGCCCAATTTTTTTGTGAGCAGTGTAAATAAAAGCCTCTTTCAGTTGCTCCCATTAGGTGTCTCAACAGTGGACTGTCTGCAAATTAGATTTGGCACAAGTGTTATGCCATATGCCCTACCTGACACAATGCTCCCCATCCCCAAAAGACCACAGACACACACACCAAACACAACATACCACAGACACACACATTTAACACACAACAGACCACAGGCACACACATGCACACTTAACACACAACACCACAATGTGCAATACCCCCTCAATGTGAAACCAAATCCTAATGCATCCGTAATTAACCTGTATATAATGTTTTATAGAGAGACTTTATTACTTTATATTTATGTCTGTATATTTTTTTTATCATACTGAGTGCCTTGCTATCCCTTTACAGCTATAAAAATGTGAATTTCCCCACTAATAAGGTCTATCATATCTTATCTCATCTTATCTCTGGGACTAATAAAGGTTTATCATATCTTATGTTATCCAGGCTGGGTCTGGCACTAAGGGTACACTGGCACGTCCACAGCCAATTTCCCACAAATTCATCACTACAAGTTAGAAATTCCATATGCTCAACTGCAACTACTGTACATCAGTGAAATTAGTAGGTATAACAAATGTTAATAGAATCAATTTCAGTACTAAACAAGTGTTCCAAAACTTGCATGAATGCATTATTCCATTATCTCACGGTGAATCTTTTCCATTCCACGCTCCACCATGACATGCCTGAACACATGTTTTGCCATGCCGAAGTTGTAATAGAGTTGTAATTGCATATACAGAAAGCATAACAGTCACCTTGGTGCAGTCTTAACGAGCGAGAAAAGTTAAATTAGAACAGGCGAAAATGCTATCTTGCAATTAATGAAAAATTAGGTAATTGATTGGCTGCACTAGGGTGGAAATGAAGTGTGACCTGTGGTAGGCTATCCCTGATCTGGGGTGAGCCTGGCCTTGTGGCACAAGAGGGTTGCATCTTAGCACAAAATCTCCTTGAGTGCTGTCAAACAAATAAAGGTGTTTTAATGGTGGTTTAAAAATAAATCCCATTATAATTCAATGTCATGAGGTTAAGTCTGAGCTGCTATTAGATCTGCCAGAAAACATTCAGCTCATTTTAAATAACATACAATCAAACCATTTTTGAGCTTCTGAATTATATAAAATGTGACTGATAATGCACTCTACAACAATAAGCAAAGTCAACATCAAGCTACATCCAGGTCAGATCCAACTCTCCTAGAAACAGCAACGTGTAGTTGAAATCCATCTAAACAAGCATTAAAATATTAATTTCACTATTTTTTATATACTGTAGATTTCTCTCTTGCTCGCTTTGCAGTTTGTTGCCACTTTAAGTCAAGTCATATTTGTGAAAGCTGCATATTTGTTAAAGAGGCTTAGATTAGATTGTGTAAAATTGAGACAAACTCCTTAAACATTGTAAGGAGGACCGAGACTCACAAAGGGACCCATCCTTGTTGGGTGTCTTAGATTAAAATTGTAATAATGAAGGTTGTTTTAATAGTAAATCTAAGAAAATAATAACAGCTAAATAATATAATGAATAGAATAATGTAAAATTTGTGCATATCAGCAGTTATTTCATCTGATTCACTTTAAGATATTGAGTCTTCTGAGGCTTCTTTAGTTTGTTTGTAGTATACAGTATTTTACAAAGGTGAGTAGACCCCAGACATTTTTGTAATTATTTTATTCTAACTTAGGACAACACTGAATATATGAAACAAAGTAGTCAGGTTACAGCTTGTGTAACACTGTAAATTTGCTGTGCCGTCATTAGTCATTAGTGTCCAAACCGCTGGCAACAAAAGTGAGCACACCCCTAAGTGAAAATCGCAAACAAGTGCCCAATAAGCCAATTTACCCTCCCCGGTATCATGTGACTTATAAGTGTTACAAGGTCTCGGGTGTGAATGGGGAGCAGATGTGTTTAATTTGGTGTTATCACTCTCACACTCTATCATACTGGACACTGAAAGTTCAACATGGCTCTCTAAGGATCTGAAAAAATGTTACTTTACATAAAGATGACCTAGGCTATAAGAAGATTGCCAACACCCTGAAAGTGAGCTGCAGCATGATGGCCAAGACCATAGAGTGGTTAAACAGGACAAGTTCCACTTATATTCACCAGTGTTCTCAGACCTTTGGCCCTAACTGTATAATGCTTTACTAAAAATCTCCCCGATGTTCATAATAGAAACAATTTGAGAGAAGCCAGAGTCCAAAGAGGATGAAATTCATGTGGGCGAGTTCTGAAAAACTGGATTAAGAACTTCATCTAAACAGCACATGGCAAGTTGTAAGGGCAAAGTGTGAACCACCTTGTTCCTTTGGATTTCCAATATTTATGACAATAACATTTGTCTTCTGGCTTATATGTATTTGTAAGTTCAGTAGTTTTCTACCAGTCTTTATTTGAAGATGCCTACTTGTTGTCAATCTCAGCATTTGGTGTTTAATTTGACAGTTTCCACAATAAAGCTATGCAGAGATATATTTAATATCTTACAATAGTTACGAGCTGTACTCATCCCAATCTAACAACTATATAATAGATTATTTTCATGACTACTCAATTACAGGAGGTTTTTTTTTTATGAAACCCCAGAAACCAGCATTTAAAAAGACCATAAGAAAATGGAAGAAGGTCATCTGATCTGAGGAGTCCCATTTTCCTTTACATCATGTGGACAGCTAGTTTTGTGTGTACTGTTTACCTGGGGAGATGATAGCACCAGCATGCAATGTGAGAAGAGTGCAAGGTAGAAAAAGTGTTATGCTCTGGGCAATGTTCTTCTGGGAAACCCTGGGTAGATGCATGTACAGGCAATATTTATGTGCACAGTATTTGTGTCACATGCCACCAATATAAACATCATTGTGGACCACTGACTACTAGAGATTCTTTTCAGATGGAAGATGGAAGCCAAATAGGTTTATTGTCAGATACTTGAGTTGTGTCCATTGTTTCTGTGATTGTTGCAGTTTTTATTAAGACTGGCATAAGTACGGATAACTCATTGGCTATATCTCTGTTTCCAATAAAACAGTCTGATCAGTCTATATAATTTGTCAGTCCATGTTAATATTATGCATCATGCCACACACCTGCTTACCCACGGCCTTGGACTCCATTTCCCAGGATTCACAGCACACTCACATCCCTAGCCTCATTATATAATATAATATAATATAATATAATATACTTTATGTATAACTATTTTGGAATTCTTCACAGAAATTAGAAGATATTTCATTATCCATATGACCATTTCATTCTTGATTTTTGTGAGCCATATATTTCTTTTTACAAAGGATAAAACGAGTAACATTCGTAATTCAGCTGGAGAGGGGGAAGTCCCCACAATGACAGCAAGACAAACATTTGTGCGTTTGAGTATGAGAAAGGAAGAGAGAAAGTACCATTTGCCCTGTGACATGCTCAGCTGCACCCTTGTGTAGATGAATGATCTGAGACGACCTTTCCAGCACATCTTAGAGATGACACACTTAAATTGGTTGCAGTGAGAGGTCAATGGTCATGGAGGTGATGAGCCAAGCTCATGGTGGCCAAGGGTAACCACAGAAGCAGCAAAAGGTGAAACAAAAGTGCAGGCTTCTTAGCAAGACCTGCACTTTATCACACAGACTAGATTTACCACCTGGTATAGATCCTAGTATAGATGACAAAGGTCTGTGTTCAGTAAAAGAGACTGTTATTTTATCAATTATGGAATGAAAATTATTACATTTACTCTCTTCAAATATATTAACTCAAAGGCTATAGGTCGTTCTCTTGTCATGACTAGCAACTCCTGAACCATGTTATAAGCCCAGTTCATTTAGGACATTTAGACAGTAAATGACCAGAAGATACCAGAACTGTGTACCAGGTAGGTTACAAATTAAAAAACATTCACCAGATTGTAGGTCATAATATACAAGTGGCAGTACAAATTGTATTGTACAACCTGCAGGTGTATATAAAATCTAATCTTGAAAATAAAGTTATATAAAATATATTTATTGAAAAAAATTGGATTAAATCAAAATTTGAATAATATAGTTACTGGCTGTAAAAATCCTGTATTACTTACAGCTTTATGTAGGCTTATAAAGTATATAATTCTTATTAAATCTTACAGCTTATTACATCTTACATCTTGTTGACAATTACAAAATATTTAAATTGACAAACACAGGGGCTGTACATGGGTGGTGCACATTACCTAATTGTTTTCAGTTATGCATAGTACAGGGATGTACAGTGAATTTAAGTTCATAGCCATTGTAGCTTTGAATCACTTCCCAAATAAAGCAACTTTACATGGTGGTAGATGTAAAGCTATACATTTCAGCTTTATTAATTAGGAATGCCCCGAGTTGGCTGGTATTAAACTGAGAGTGCATGTTAGATGCATCCCTGCTATGTCATCCAGAACAGCTGTGTCATCTAAAGGCAACTGTAGTACAGTTTGATGTAGATGACATATGGCTTGCAAATTCAGAAGAACGTGAACTTATAATATAAGTAAAAAAGTAATATATTTGCAAAGTGGGTTATTTTCTCTGGACTTCATTCTGCCCCCATTACAATATTTATGATAATAATTATGGAAGCTTGCAATGTGCTGTAAAGTGTTGTGATATACGGTCAATACTAAAGTTTCAATAGCAATTGTAAATGCTTTCAAACGTTTTCTTTCACAAACTGCTAATAAACAATTATTTGAAAATTATATATAAACTAGAGTTACAGCAATTGTAATGATTAATTATTTAGGAGTATGCTTTGACAAAGACAATTATTTTGATGGGGCCCATAAGCTTCTGCCTTAATGAATCTTATGAGTCTCTTATATGAAAATCTTACCTCGTGAGTCTTAAGACTCACTTGAGCCTAGTTTCAAAAACGGTTTCTTCCTTAAGCTTTTGGCCTTTTTGTTTTGTGACTATTGTTAAAAGAGCCATATGCAATAACATTCATACCACAAAAGAACATTATTATGACTGAAAACCTGCTACAACATTAACTATTAACAATTCTTCTGCTACACAGTACACAATGCATTATGCATTATCTTTGTGAATTCTTAACCATAAATAATTACAAATGTTTTTGGAGGTGATTCACACCCATGCGAAACAACTAACTTTCAGTCCTAGCTTGCAGCGCTAACCCACTTATTTGCTGTGTTAAACCTGCAAACCTTTTCTTCTGGCCTACATGAGTTAAGGTCAGACTGGGGTCATATACACCATTTATGGACTTCAACAAACAACAAACAAAATCTACAATCCCAAATCAGAAAAAGTTAGGACAGTATGAAAATGCTATTAAAAACATACACAGTGTTTCTTTATAGACAGTATGAACCTGAGATTTCATGTTTTGACTGATTAACTTTATTTCATTTTTTAATAAATATCCATTCCTGCATTTTAGGCATGCAGGTCTTTGTAACGTGTGCGGCATGTGGTTTTGCATTGTTTTGTTGAAAAATGCTTGGACCATCCTGGAAAAAAATAAGTCTTTAGATAGATTTGTGATCTAGTGCACAGTAAAGTTTTCAGTGGCATTTGTAAACTCTGTATTGTTGTGCTTCCCAAAGATTTACCAACGTAATCCCTTGACCATGTGGTTGTATCAGCTTTTGTTGAATGGTGGTTCTTGACGTGTTTAAGCTTGATATATCTATATATATAAATATCTCAGGTTCATACTGTCTGCAATGAAATAAAAGTCAAAGTAATCGTAAAGAAAACTGTTTTTATGCATTTTCCATACTGTCTCATTTTTTTTTGATTTTGGGTTTTATAAGTGGTTATTCTTCTGGTGAATTGGGAATAATGCAAAATGTAAGAAAAGTCAGCTGCATAAAGATGACATATCGGGCTTTCATTCTCCATCAGGGGAGAGAAGGACAAACCAACCCAGAGGAGGATGTGAAGTGTATCGCATGAACAGCAAGAGAACAACGCCTTCCTTTTAAATAATTATGCGTTGGGAGTTTGGAGTTCATGGTAAATCTTCACTTGTAACTGCAAAGGCAGGCATTGGTCATGGCATTTGCACCTGAGAATTTTACAGAGTATCAGGTCGTTGTTAGGAAAGACCCTAACCTTAACAGAGCTCTGCCCTTCACACTGTCTAATATACCACCCTGGGCACCAAGTGTAAGATAAAAAGAATTGATGCAGAAGTTGTTTTGATGCCATTTTACTATTTCTCTTATGCAATGGTCACAGAGCTGAAGCCTATTACTTAAAGAAACTTTAGTAATGGCTGTTTTTAACTAATAGCTTATACAGGGACTCCTGTATGAGGACTTAATATGTAATTTTCCACATCCTGTGGGAGGCTTAGAAGAATGGACGTTAAAGCAGTGGGTGGATATACTGGAATAACATTCATTTGTTAGTCTTGTACAGTTTACTTGCTCAAAGGGTTTAATGGTACGGTTATTGCTTGGACTTTTTTACACATTGGGTACGTAGGTGTAATCTGATGCGCAAAATGCTCGATTTCTCCTGTTTCTGCAAAGAGTGGGTATAACAGAATGTGTGAATGTGAATTGTGAAAAATGTCTTCCTCACACAACCCGTGCCTTCTCCAAATGTCAGGAGCAAATAAAAAGCTCTAGTCATCAGCTCTACAGCAGAAATGACCCTGAATTAGTCACTGACTGAAATAGCAACATAACAATAATAAATAAACAATTACATTAAACTGTTCTGTAAGTCTTTCATGTTATCAATTAAATCGGAATACTAGAAATCTCCCAGGGCTAAAGAAAAAAGACGAAATGTGTTTTCTTCTGGGAAATTACTGAACCTAAGAGCAATCGTCACTCAGCACAGCTAGAGGTTCACACAATCATAACTGAACAGGGAGTGATATATGCCAGTATACTGGCATCATGTCCTCTTCCATCTGTACCACATGATCCCCATCCAAAATAAGCAGGGTTAAAACCAGGGGAAAAAAGAAACCAGACTACCCAGGAGAGACGTGGACGCATTTTGAGCATGTCAAAAACATAAAGACTAGGTTCAGGTTTTTGACATTTGTGGCTGATGTGTGAGTAAGCACCTGCAAGGTCAGAATATAAGAATTAAAAAAATACAGCATTAAAAAGATTTGCTAGTAATTATACATATTATTAGATATTATTACCAATTTCCACCACATTAATGGCTTATAAAATTTTATCAGTTTTTTGCTATACTCATTCATTAAATCAACATCTGTTTATAATATAGAAGCACATTTACATGATTTAGCAGACTCCCTTATCCAGAGTGACTTACAACTTATACAGTCTTACAATCTAAGCAATTGTTGGTTAAGGGCCTTGCTCAAGGACCCAACTGTGACAGATTGGCAGAGGTGGGATTTGAACCCTTGACCTTCTGGTCCAGAGGCCAGCACCTTAACTGCTAGGCATAGTTTCCTTTACTCTGTCCTTTAACAGTCAGGACGCATACACCACTACCACACAGCAGGTCCTATTTGGGTGGTGGATCATTCTCAGCACTGTACTGACACTGATGTAGTGGTGGCGTGTTAGTTTGTGGTGTGCTGGTGTGCATGGACACAGCAGTTTAAACACTGTTTTTTAATACTGTGTACACTCAATGCCTACTCTATTAGACACTCCTACCTAGTTAGACCACCTTTTAGACATAAAGTCAGACAGAAGCTTGTCTATTACTAATTGTGTTAGTCATCATATAGTCCACTTTTGTTTATAGGATGATGCCCACAGGATACTGTAGGCCGAAAATTTCTGGTTTGTTTACTGTTCTCAGTTCAACAGTGCCACAGAGGAACACCCAACATGTAGTGGTCCTGTAGGGATCCTGACCAGGGGGAAGGAAGGGGGAAAGTATGCAGAGAAACGGATGGATTATACAGACTGTAATTACAGGTTTACAAAGACCATCTAAATGGTAAACAGAGGCTAATATAATGGGAAGCGAGTGTGGGGTGGACAAGGGGCGGAAACAATATTTGAATATGGCTGTGCATGTGCAGATAATGAATCTTTTGCGTGGGTTTACTCTGGGGTAATCCGGTTTCTTCCCACAGTCCAAAGACGATTCGATTACTCTAAATCGCCATTAACTCGAGTGTATATATGATTAGTTTTGAGATAACCTTGTGTATAAATCTAACCTTGTGTGTGTCATTGAAAAGGCCACTGATGCCAGTAGGTACGTTAAGAGAAGAATAAACAAATATGCCAAGTTAAGGCCATCATATTGTGATATTTACAGACAGAAAGCAAACACATGCGTAGGGGATTTACCACTATCTGACTAATAACTGATTGCTAAGCTCAACAGCTGACATTTCTCTTGATATAAATGTCATATGTGCAGGCATGATGATATGGGCAGACTAAATAAGGGCCTGTATTGCTTTTAATGTCTCACACTACAATGTGCAATAATAAAAGTCATAATCTTATCATTTCTTGAAGAGAATAATCAGTCTTCTAGTGATATTTTTAGTGATATATGACTGAGGTGATCTTCACCTTCCACTGCTGTGCACTCTGATTAATCTAGACCTTGCTTGGTCCTGTTTAGAAATCACATCAAGCATCAGCATGCATGTTAAACCTGTGTGTGTGTGTGTGTGTGTGTGTGTGTGTGTGTGTGTGTGTGTGTGTGTGTGTATGTGTGATTGCTGTGTCTGTCAGTATGTGTTCTCTTTCT
>JAUZST010017841.1:0-15869 GCA_034779995.1 Parotocinclus haroldoi
TATATATATATATATATATATATATATATATATATATATATATATATATATATATATATATATATCTTCATCCTCCAAGGCCTGCCTGCAAACTCTTGATACATAAGGTCCAGCATTGCCATGCACAATGATAAACCCTGGAAGACTGTATAGTCTGACAATGGATCCAAGGATTTCATCCCGATACCCCTAATAGCAGTAAGGTGCCATTATATGCCATGGTAGTCTATAGAAGTCTATGTATCTTTCCAGGGATAGACCTTCTCAGACCATCACTGACCTGCCATTAAACCGGTCATGCTAAATGATGTTGTATGCAGCATAATGTTATCCATGTGTCTCCAGACCCTGTGACATCTGTCAAATGGGCTCAGGGAAAACCTGGCGGTTATGGTCATTTTGATGTTCTTTGGCAAATGCTAAACAAGCTCTATGGTGGGAGCAGTGAGCACAGGGCCCAGTACAGGATGTGGGGCCCTCAGGCCACCCTCATGATGCTTGTTTTTTCAAACACATTCACACTAGTGGCCTGCAGGCCATTTGTAGGGCTTCAAAAGTACTCAAAGTACAGTATTCATCCTGTTTCTCCTTGCACAAATGAGCAGATGTCAGACCTGCTGAGGGGTTACAGACCTTCTACAGCCTTGTCCAGCTCTCCTAAATTAACTGTTAGTCTCCTGGAACATGTGCTGGGAGAAACGGCAAACCATCTGACTATTGCATGTATTGATTGAGACTATTGAGACGGTGCAACCTCTGTAGGGTCCAGGTACCACACCATGGTACTTGTAGTAACACTGACCCTAGCCAGACAAAATTAGTTTTAAAAAATCTGCCAGAAAAGACAAAGAGGGACAAAATGTCAAATGCCTATAAACAACTCAGAGTTTCTCCTCTACTACACGTTGTTCATTTAGCTAACAGTAAAGCAGCTAAACTGATTAACCAACCTAAGTGCTAATGTGTCTTTCAACTCATTAAGTGAGTTAGAAGGTGCTGGGAGACATGGAAAAGAGAAAACTGGAAAAAGACAGAAGGGTTTAATGTTAGGTCAGTAAGGAAAACAGAGCTGCTTTCGTAATTGTCCCTTCAGGCTTAAGTGTGAGATCAACCAGGCCTCAGTTAGCTGAGAGCTCATCCATGCAGCTGTCTTCTCTGTGCTTCTTTTCGTTTGCCTGGTATCACCAGGCATGGGATCATGGCTAGTAAACTACTGTATAGGCTGCACTCTGCATATACTGTATTTTCAGTACTAGGCATTTTCTTTATTCTTTTATTATACATTATGTCTTAGACAGCTATTAGCTGGAATTCTAGGCCATATAACAAATGTTTGTCCAGCAGTTTGGCTCACGAGTGATCAGAGTCAGGTTTCAAATCTCAACTCTTATCTTTTTGTTTTGAAGCTTATGTAATGGAAAGGACAGCACAGTCTTTATAACTGAGCTAAAAGATGACTGATGTCGGTTAGTGACACCTGAAAGGGAGAGAGGGATCATTTTCACACAGACTGGGGTAGGGACACCTATGGTGTCTTTGAGCTTTACACCACTGAAGTAAAGTAATATCACAAAACAGTGACCTAACAGAGAGACAACAGAACTTGATATAAGTATATCCAGTATTTCCAGAAAATACTGGAAAATACTAGAAAGTCAGTTTACTACACACAAAAAAACCTCACCAAGAAGAAGTTGTTGAAACAGAATGAAACTTTATATGCATAAATGTAAATTCTAGGGGTGACCAACTTCCGTATGTGATGGCTTCCCAAATCATCACACCAGCAGTTGGAGCAGCATGTCACTTCACAGCAGCTCATATTCATGCTTGTCACTGGATCAGTGACAATCCTCTCTACCAGTGGTCAGTCTGGTCCATCAGGAGCCTGTTCGTCATGTGTGTACCCTCATGAAACCACTGCTCCCAAAACCTAGGTCAGAATGGAAGCCAGTTCAACAAAAATGACCATATTGCTTCTCTTATTGCAATAATACACCCCCTCTTGTTTGTTGAGTAGAATTGTTTCTAAGCAGCAATGATCTTTCACCAAGTGGTACATCACCCAAAAGTAGCCTCTAAAAGCCTTTTTATAGAGCATCAGGTGGAGCACAAACTCTTGGGGCAACTCAATGTCTAATCAGAACACATAATAATTTAGAGTAATTTAGTAATAATTTAGAGATCTGCTTGCAACTGCATGCTGGGATTTACAGTAATCAGATATTTCTGATTAGATCAGTCTGTAAAGAGAACGTTGGATAAGTTCTTCAAACGTTGACTGGAATTTAGTAAAAACTTGTTTTTTTACAGTATTATATAATAATTAAGACAACCTTTTCTCATGCTAAATTGTCTTTGTACAAGTTGACTATGCGTCAAATTAATTTGAGGTGTCAAATTTCATCTAACATGAGACATTTATACCCTATACAAGTATACTCTGTTGTTTGATGTTTGTTGACGTTGACGTTTTTTGATATTATGTATTACGTATTACATTATGAAAGAATGATACAAATACAAAGTAATTATGTATATATATAATTGCTGTAAAGCGACCTTGGGCTTGAGAAAGGCGCTATATAAATTAAACTTATTATTATTAAAGTAATACCCCTGGAGTTCCCCTAACAGTTTGAATATGACTGCTTTATACAAACACAGATCTGCAGCAATTCCATTTTTTGTTTTTATTGTTTTTTGCTATTTCAAAGCTGGCATTTACTGAATTTATGTTTTATCTTTGCTGATTGGCTTGGAAATATGTAATCATGATTCTGCCTTCCTAGTGAAATATCATGCAGTAATTATGGTGCAGGGGCTTTTCTTTAGAGATGAAAGCTGCTTAGGAGAAGAGGATCCCAGACTGTAGATATATATGTGTTATTACAGCTGTATGCTTTTGTTAGTCAGTTATATGTAATTCAGATCCATTCTGGGTGCTCAAGCTCTCTTTCATTTGGCAGCCTGTCTAGTGAAAGTGCAGGCTTATACACATGTAGGTTTGTAGTACGGTACACAACATGAATTCAAGAGAAAAACATGGATGTCTTGACTTTTAAGTGCTCAAATTGTATGGACTGGAGGGAGGATGAGAATGACCCATAAATGTCAATTCTTTTCGACAGGGATAATGAGAATACTACTGAGAGTCCCTCTGTAAAGTTCACCAGTGATTACACTGATTAAATAGAGGCACTGTCTCTAAAAGAGAAAGATGTCTTGCACATTGAGAATGGTTGCTTTGTAAAGGTTCTCTAAAATTGAAAGGTTGCATCTTAGAACAGCTGTTTTTCTTTATACTGTTATTATTTGACGCTAACCTCTAATGCTTTAGCTCAGACATATAAATGTCTTGATTCGCATTTTGTTTTTCCATGTATTTGTTTACACGTTAATAACCCTAATAACCTCCCTGCTTCTCCTCAGGTTCTTAAGATTGGCTTGATTGGACATAGGAAAAGAATTCTTGCATCACTAGGAGACAGACTTCACGAAGACACGCCACAAAAACCTCCACGGGCTATTTCTCTCAGGGTCAGTATCTTGATATAGAAATTTATATAGAAATACGTTGCAGTCAGAAATGTGGCTATTGTTTCTGCTTCTGCACTTATCATCACACCCATGAGAATTCTGAATCATATATCAATATCAATCAAATATTAGCATAGACAAGTAGTAGGAGAGAAGATTTATGATGCGTCTGTGCATATATTAAACTGTACAGCACCAGGTACTTTGGGTAGGTCAGATTGTTCGGTTATTGTCACGGTTTTCATTTTCAGTTTCCTAACAGTCAGGGCAGTTTGCGCCACAAACAAAGGCAGTTGTTTTTAGCTTTTGGACTCATTGCAATAAAAAGCCAAAGACAAGTCAAACAAAACTCAAACTGCCAAAGTAGTTACAAATGCACAAACTAGTATAGAGCTTAGAAGGAAGAAGTTATTTTGTTATAGGACTTTAAATACACAAGTGCCTGGAACCACAAAGACGTGCACAATTAGTACACTCAGAGACCGAAAAGGAACAGACACTTAAAAAACAAAGTCAAAAACAAACATCATAATCATGAATTTGCAGGAGAAAAAAACTAAAATACAAATGGTTTTGTAAGATAATATTACAAAACAGCATACTATTGGATAAAGAATGTACAATGATAAACATAGAACTTCAGTGTACATTGATAACAACATGTCTCTCAGTCTTTCATTCTTTCCGTACCTCAATTTGTCTTGCCGTTTTATAATCACGTCTTCCTCTGCAGTATTACAACTTCAGCTTTATTTAGGGATGCCTCCTATTCAGTTATCTACTCTTTAGCATAAAAAGGTGAGTATGTAAAACAGAATTAATGATTTGTTCTCACTTTCACTGTTGGAGAATTTTATTGTGCATTGAATGCCAGCATTCATTCTTTTGACAGTGTTCATAGTGTTTTCCTGCCTGTGGGGAATAAAGGTACTCTTCCTGTGACCATCTGGAGGGTATCTTTTTCAGTAACAAAAGGCTTATTTGAATTGCTAAAGCAAACCCATTAATTTCAGCATTACATTAGTATCTTCTATGGATAGATATCTGATCTTTGCACTGTTTAAACATGACTGACAATTGACTCTTATAGATGAAGTAACATTATAGTCCAGTTCATAACAAGTCAGTGCCTTTGCCCTTTAAGCGTATGCAGCGTAATAAGAAGGAAGCCATTATGCCAAAATGTGGATACAGTAATATGGACCAAAAGAGAATACCATAGTTATCAATGTTACTTTCATGGAAATTGGATTTTATAATCTTCACCCTGCTGGCTGTTTACTGTTTATAGACTCCCCTTCAGTGTTTACAATACATAGTGAGCAAATATAAGGATACACAGTTCGGTGATAACAAGACTGATATTTTTCTTTGTTTTCCTCATTTTGATTGCTTTTTCAAAATGAGATATAAGATATTATGTTTATTTTGTGAACTGTTCCCTTGTACACATTACTGTCACTGTAAGATACCTAATACAAATTTGTAAAAGGTGATTTTTTCTCCTTTAAGAAAAGTTAAGAAAGTGCTGCCAATAGCTACCTTTCTAAAAAGATCTTTTTTTGATGAAACTTCTGTATGTGGGTCAGCATTTATTCCAATAAAGCTACCAGATCCTGCTGTTGCTCAAGTGTAAGGGAAGGTCACACAATAAACTTGTCACTACCAGCCTATAGAAGCTGTTTGTTTTCCGATTTTTATTTATATTTATCATACTGCTTATAAATCTCTTGTCATTTCTGGTTTTAAGTAACAATTATTATAGGGTCACTACACCAATAAACAAAGTGTATACTTTCTGTAATAGAGGCATAGGACTTTTACAAAGTATTGTACATGTACATAAAATATGCAAAACAGGAGAGAGACTCTGGTAGCTCCAATGCTGAAGCTCAGCTAGTCAGATTGGAATAATTGTAATTTTAACAGCAATATGGCTCGTTTTAGAAAGACCTGACAGGATCATGCACATCCAAGGCTCATTGATCCACATGGAGAGCAATGCTCTGTACTTCACATTTGGAATTGTCTCGATTGTCTCCTGGTGAAATGTTACTTTGACACATGCCACCTATTTAATTACTCTTGCAGACAAAAAGTATCCCTTTATGGCAACAGTATTTTTCAGCGGGATATGGCACCCTGCAGAACACTGCAGAAATTATTCAGGAATAGTTGGAGGAACACAACAAATAGAGAAAGGTGTTGAGACATCCAAATTATCCAGATATAAAACGAATTGAGCACCTGTGGTATGTGCTGGATAAACAAGTTTAATTCATAGAGGTAGCATAGAAAATTTAAATGATATGCGGATGATAAATGATAATGTCTTGGTTCTAAATTAAACCAAATTATTGTTTGGATGCATCACATGTATCAACTTGTAATATTGCCTGAATCAATTAGTACCAGTTGCCTTTTCAAATTTCCCCAAAGATTCCCTTGGAAACCTTGCATTTGAACCCAGCAATAAAGGTGCTGGCTAAACAGTACCATTGATAAAGATTTAATACTGACACTTAATACATTCAATTATTTGTTAAAATATGGACTATATCTAGATTATTCAGATATCTAGAATACTAATATCATAAACTGTGCTGATTTAGTATTTACACTAATCTGCCTAATTTCGATATGTACCTTTTACCTGTGTAGGAGCCCAGTGGGAATCATACTCCGCCTCAGCTCTCTCCGTCTCTAAGCCAGGCTTACCCTAACGCCGGCTCGCTGGACGTGCAGCACCTCATCATGCAGGCTGATGCCAGGCGCCGACGCAATGACAGCTACTTTGAGGACGTTCCACGCTCCAAACTAGAGAGGCAGATGGCACAAGTCAGTATGGTGAGTGTATGTACTTTACTTTGCAAGTGCATGACCAAGTGTTTTGATGTGCGTAAGAGCTATTAATGGAAGCATGGATAGGGCTGTTAAGATCCTATAACAGTTTGTGAAAGTGGTTCTGTTGTAGATCATTCTGTAGGCCTGTGTCTTAAGTGGCAAAGTTTTAGATAAACATGCTAATGTGCTTCAGAACAAGTATTACAATCCTATCTGCTTGAAATGTAACATCACTGCCAGTTGTTTGCCTGTGCGTGCATCCTTTTCACTCACTTCCCACACTTCTACTTATTTGTCTCCGATGTGTGTTTGTGTGTGTGAATGCACGCTTCAGTGTGACTGTGTTTAGTATTCGTTTGAACATTTGTGTTGCTGGTTATTATTTCTGTTTGCATCTCAGTTAAGTGTGCTGTGTTTTGTATGCTTGTGTGCTTCTGTGTGAATACTTAATGTCTATTCAACAAGCCATTCTACTCTAATGTGTGATGTCAAGGGACAGACAACAGCTCGGTCTCTTTCATGTCTCTATCTTCACTCCAGCTTGACTAATATGTGACAGCAGAATTATGCTCTTAAAGAACAGCAGCAAGATAAGAAAGTAATAAATAAATAATATAATATTAAAATATAGTATTAAAAAAACGAATCTATTTTTTCCAGCTTCCATGTTGTTTATTATTTAATTGCTTTCCCTTCTCTGTTTTAGCAAGGTGAATGGTGTGAACCAATCACGTTGCGGCCTCCCAATGAGGCAACGTCATCCACTCCTGTACAGTACTGGCAACATCATCCAGAGAAGCTCATATTTCAGTCGTGCGACTATGAGGCATATGTAAGTGTGAGTGGATGTGCACATTTATCTCCTTAAACATTTATGCACAGTGACCTAGAGGCACAGAAGTTTCTATTATTTTAGTGTATCTGCCTAGTAATAGTCATTATAGGTCAGGTACTTAATGCTGAAAATTGACAGCACATATACAATTGAGCACAATAGGGGTGAGCAATATGACAATATTTTATCGTATCACGATGATCACAAAGACTGTAAAAAGTCATGATTAATTGGATGAATTGGATTTAGAGAGATCAGGTGTACCGTACTTTACAATATTAAAATATACAGATAATGCAACATTAAGGTAAGTGGCAAGTGGTGCAACCAAGTATGTAATTCACACAAATGTTATTGTTCCAAAATAGGCTGGTAAAGAAAAAATATGAAAAATATAAAGAAAAAATCCATAATAGTTCAATAATTTGTTGTGGAAATCTACACGCTTAGTGCAAGTAAGGGGTCATTTGGACATCATGAAGTAGAATTTGCGTTAACTGATTGCTTGTTACCATCTTTAATGATTCTAGGGTTAGAGTTTTAAGGGTAAGAACAGATTTTAACTTAATATTGGACTATCATTCCCACACCTAATTAAATTATAAATTATGGGTAGGGAAAACTCTGGAAAGACACAATTTAATCATTAAACCATTCAACCATTAATGCTGTGATCATACCATTTGCAAGGCAAGGGGTGGACTGCTGTATTGTCAGTGTCAGCAAAATATGCTTGAAGCAAATAATTTGTTAGATTTTAACATTTGTTACCTTATCTGAGACAAACTTGTCATAACTGGGAGATGTTGGGAGCTGGATGCAGAAAGCCAATTTAAGATAAATTTCTATAGTACATGATTCTGTCCTCCTTTGAGCTGTGTCTCTACGGATCCAGAAGATCCAGTGAATGATTACAATGACCACTGAACAGAGGTGATTGAAGTATACACATTATTTTAATCATTATCATAAGTAAAAGTACTACTAATCTGATAAAAAAAATAAACTAAGTAAAAGTATGGCTTATATACAGTGCTCACAAAAATGATCGGATATTGCATTAAATAGGGGATATTTCATTTTCCCCTTATTTTTGTGAGCAATATATTTTTTTATATTTTATATACTTTATATATTTTAATATTATATTATTTATTTCATAAATCCTGCCAGATTGCTAATACCTAGACATGGAAATATTCAGTAATGCAGTATTTCATGATATTTAACCCAAACAACAGCTATCATCAACTCTTTGAAACACTGTCACTGCACCTTAGCCAACAAAATTGTAAACAAAATTTTGAACAAAGTACAGCTTCACCATTTTTTAGAGAAGCTTTTCTGTTAAACACCATGTTCCCGGGTACATGGAAAACCCTCTTGTGTCAGATGACCAGAAACAGTGAAATGTATGCATGTATGTTTAGGAGAACAATGCTGAACGTTAAAACTTGTTAGAATGACTTTATGGTGTATAATGTTCAGATTTTTAAGTAATGAATACCATTGTACAGTGTGCAATGTGCTTTGTTCTAGGATTTACAATGAAAAATGTAACTAACTACATGCAGAACGTCATTATTATCGTGTGCGTTTTTTCTTAAATGCAATATGCATTGCATTCATCAAGATGTATTGGGGAAAAGATTTGACACTGTCACTTTCTCTGCGTTCAGTACTGTTATTTCTCCGCATTTCTTCCTTTACCTTGCCCGGTTACTGCTGTAAAATGTGAAAGCAGCCAATCACAATTTTGCAGATTCAGGACTAGAACTTAGAACAAGACTACACTCAAGGCAGAAAAATAAATAGATGGATAAAATGGATATAAATTCATTAATAAAGATAAAGTACTGAGGATGCTTTGAAAATATCTGAAAAGTACAGATTTTTTTAAATGTAGCAAAAGTAAAAAGTAGTATGTTATATACAGAAATCATCAAGTAAAGTACAGATACATAAAAACATACTTATACATACAATACAGTAGTGAAGTATTTGTACATTGTTACTTACCACCTTAAAGATTTTCTTTACTTGAATGGTCAGGTAGCCATCAAAATTGAATTTTGTTTTTTAATATTAGTGCACATGTAACCGGAGATGGAGCTAGCTAGTTTTGAAAAGCAGCTATGAAGGGACAGTAAGAGAGTATAAGTATTAGTAGGTGTTAGTGATTCTGCAGTGAATAACTGTATTTCTCCATTGAGTTAAAGTGGTGGCCTGTTTTTCAGCTTCTCTTTATCCTGGAGTAATTTTAGCTAGAGGTTACATAAAACTGTGCTGTTACCTAGCAACAACCCTGCAAATCTCATTGGTCTATTTGCCCACATGAAAAATAGTGCTGGAATTGTAGATTACGTCCGTGTTTCACTCATGTAAATTTGACTGGTCGTGGGACAGAGCAGTGGAGTATCTGATCAGCTAGCAGATGTCTGTATGAAAGATGTAGGAGGAGAGATCAAGTGATGCAGAGATCAAAGAAGGAAGAAGACAGGAAGATGAATATTTAAATACATTATCTCCGTTTATTCATCCTAATTATCGTGATGTTTATTAAATGGATTGAGGAAATGTGGGTGGGTGAGTAGGTGGGTGGATGTGTTTATGTTTGTGTGGGCTCCAAATATATAATTCATCTGGACAGCATGTGTGAGGCTGCACCCTATGCAGGCCGCTTCCTACAGTGCCTCTGCAAACAAGATTTGAATCACATCCGATTTCAGCTATCGATCTCAGCAGCACAAAGCGAGACAGCTGTGTATCGACATTCAACAAAGAGAGAGAGAGAGAGAAAGGGAGAGAGACTGTACTGTTCCGCATACAGCACTGAGATCCCATATATTACCATAAATATTTACTTTATTCAAACTGTACCACATCATATGCTTCTTAGCCTGAGGTAAATCAAGAGCTGGTAACTCATAAAGGTTCACCATTTTCACACTCACCATTACCCAGAATAAAAAACACAACAGCAGCCCAGCTTCTGGTTAGCTCTGTTAGAGTTTAAAAGCTATTAAATAAGTGGTGCTTAGCTATTCTGATCTATTTTGGTATCTCCTGATTTGAAAAATGCATTCTGTGGGACTGCAGTGGAAATCAGTTAAAGCAGTCAAGTAAAGCTCCCTCTATTACATATTTAACCCATAAATTATTAAATGCAAATGTAAGTACATTCTGAAACCATTTTTAAAGATGTAAGCCAGTGTTAGTAACCGATATAATTTCATAGAAATTACATTTAGAGAAATAAATACACACTTCAACCTTAACATGCTGTAAATGTGTGAAAGATAATCAGAACACAGAGTTAAAGCACACCAGTGCCCTGCCTTTAGATTTTTATGTAATACGGGCACAGAGATTTCAGTAAATTAGTATTAAATCAGCTTATATAATACTCAGAGCTCTTGTATAGGCTTTGTAATAACTGGGCAAATGTGTTCCTGGACAGCTCTTGGTAAAATCAGACGAAAGGAACATGTTAAAATGACTGGAAACAATCGATGAAACTTGTGTTTAGAGACGATAATTGTAACTGATTAACTAATCGGTTCAAATTCAAACTGTATTAATAACAAATTAGCACATTTGAACACAGTGTGGAGTTTTTCCAAATTTACAGTTATATGCTCACATTTTGACTATAAGTGTTAGCTGCATGTCAGCTATTAATATTGTTAATGTGTTTTTGATGTGCTTTGTAGTATTTGGGATCCATGCTGGTGAAGGAACTGAGAGGAACAGAGTCCACACAAGATGCCTGCGCAAAAATGAGGGTAAGACTCTGCTTTCCACCCATACATATATATATATATATATATATATATATATAGAGAGAGAGAGAGAGAGAGAGAGAGAGAGAGAGAGAAATGCTAACCCTTATTCAAAGCTGCATAAAACAGAAAAAAACATGTCTCAAGACTCATAAACTGTTGAAATTTATATTCCTGCTCAGTATTTGCATACTTTCTCACACTTGTGAAATATAGTATGCCTGTACAGAAAAGCAATAGCAGGTAAGAGTCAGATAAAGTGAAGGAAGATTTAGAATTACAGGGGGAAAATATATTCATTGCTTTTGTTCATGTTTGCTGTAACTTGAAATATACCTACAGTCTCAGAAATAGCAACTAGAATAAAATAATTGTAAAAGTGTAATATAAGAATGTAAAGGCATGTATATGCAGGGGTATTTGGACGTTTATGAACCCTTTTTCACAAACAAGTAGATGCTTGATTTTTTATTGATTCATTCATGATTGCTGCCTGAACTACATTTTTGTGTTTTTGATATACCATCCCAACCCTGAATCTCTCTTACTTTCTCTCCATTACATTTTAAAGCAGGATTTGATAGGTCCAGGGCAGTGTGGATAAGTTGACCGAGAAAAAGAAAGGGCTTGTAAACTCCCAAATGTATCCATATCAGAAAGCCTATATAGTGCTATATGAAGTGATTCAATTACCTCTGAGTGAAATTTGATTTACATACCCAATAAGAATGGTTTCATAAAGTCTTCTTTGGAATGATACAAGATATATAATAAAATATCTTTGTTTGGTAACTGTACTCCTTAATTTTTTGTTTTTATTTTCAGTTAATTGAAATGGAGAATTAGGGCATTGAGTTCGGGAACCTGATTTATTTTATTGTGTTTGCTTTTTTAGGCAACTGTCTGACTTTATGGCAGTGGTTTAAAATGTGGGGGGTACAGAGGTTTTGCAGGGTTGTTGGAAGGGCAGCAAGGCAATGAATAAATGCACAAAATGTTGCCTAGTAAAAATTTAATATGAATACTTAATGCTTGTAATAACTCCTTTATAAAAAGGATGTTCCACTTTATTTTGCTTTATTTTTGTGATTTGCATTTAAAATGTGCCGAACTTCATCCAATTAAATAGGACTAATTATACACTGTATAATTAAACATGCAGACAATGTTCTTTAAGCATGGACAATATCCCCGATATTCTGCTTTTGGGGTTTAGAGGTGTTCTGCTATGTCAGACATTATGGGGTGTTACTAAGTAATTTGCATTTCGAGGTGTAATAGTATTCCTGACTATTTTGTGTATTGGTATGTAGAGATAATTCTTGTATGTAATGTGCTTTGGAGTGTAGGATATGTTTCATAATTTTCTCCTGTCACTTGTGAGAATTTACAGGTTCTGTAATGTGTATAAAGAAGCATTTCTTGATGGAACTGTGGTTTTCCCCTCTTGTCTTCTTTGTAAGAAGTCTACAGAACAAATGAAGAAAGTACCCACCATTGTCCTCTCTGTGTCTTACAAGGGAGTCAAGTTCATTGATGCCACAAATAAGGTGAAAGACAGTCCTTAATAAGCAAGAACCTTTATGGGATTGGCAATGCAAGTTGTCTAATCTTTGTCTCCTCTCTTTTGTAGAACATCATAGCCGAGCATGAGATCAGGAACATCTCATGTGCAGCACAGGATCCTGAGGATCTCTCCACATTCGCGTACATCACCAAAGACCTGAAGTCCAGTCACCATTACTGCCATGTGTTTACAGCCTTTGACGTGGTAAGTAACAGATCATCTCCTAAATTCAGCTGGAGTTTAACCCTTCCTTGGGGAAAGAGAAAACTCAAAAATTTGTATGGCAGCATAATATGGCAGTGAATAAAAGGTCTTGTTATTGTTGTAAATAAAGATTTTTGTTTAGAATTTGTCAGTAATTGATAGAATAAAACAAAAACATTCAATTTCTGTCTAACATTCAATTTCTAGCTATAGTAGCTACAAATACTAAAACCAGAGTAATTGATCCATTTACATCTCTTTATTTTTTCCAGATCTGTAGTGCTTATAGAAACGTATCATACCCTGACAAGTTTCTTACACTTTGTCACATTATTGCCCTAATAATTTAACAAATTAAATCTTACTGGTTTGGGCTGAATTGATAGATTACAACACTCACTTTCAAAGTGAAAATTGTTAATCAGTTGTTTTTTTAATTAGTAGTATAACTGGTTGGAAGAAGTGATGAGCCAGTTTAGAGTTATTATTATAACCTAGGCTCCTTCCAGATCACACATCAGACTAATCAGCTCCCATCTGCATTTTATTGATTTTGATTACTTATGTTCCTTGAAGAAGCCAGTACAGAATTCTCTATGGTAATAAAGGTAATTTCAAAAGGGCTGCTAGATAAAGATACAGGTTTACGCCAAGAATGAATCCTTTTCGTAAGTTTTAATTATACTTCAGGTGCCATTTGGCAAAAGGATTTATGGTCAGGTAAGACCAATTTTAAACTTTGTTAACTCAATGCGAGCACTGTGTTGCATTCAAAACAAAAAGTATAGAGTGGAGAGTCTAATGTCATTGTGTTGGACAACATTACAGAAAAATCAGACTGTATGATTTGTCAAAATAAATACAGTGTATTTGTGTAACTAAAATATTTAATAACTAAGACGTTTCCCACTAATACATGCTTAAAAATGTAAAAATCTAGACATTTTTCTAAATATTCATTTCCCTAATGCACAGTAGTATATACAGTTATATAGTTTATATTTTCACTTTATACTAGTTTATACATTTGTTACATTAGGAAAAAGGCATTAGGCAATATTTAAAATGCAATTAAAAAACATTCTCTACATGCTCTAAAACACTCATGCGATTCATTAATATAAATGCACTAAATGAGTAATAATTCACATTCATGCACACCTGATCTTCTTATATCTAATTACTATTACTTTGTTATTAGGATTATGTGGGGTGGAGTAAATTTTTATCCCAGTAAGTAGTCCTTAAAATAGTTAAGTAATCTATGTAAAAAAAAAGCAAACAAAAAGCTTTTTGAAAAAAAATGCAGTGTTTTCAAAATTTCTGCAACTCTCTCCAGTGTAGACCTATGTCTGTGCTATACAATAAAATAAAAAAAATTTTAGTGATTTATAATGTATGCTCAAAGTGCATATGCTTTGACCATACTTGCAGTGCAGTGCTGACTTTTATTGTACTTTTATTGTGCAGAACCTAGCATATGAGATCATCCTGACACTGGGCCAGGCTTTTGAGGTGGCATATCAACTGGCTCTGCAGGCCAGAAAAGGTGGCCATGGCTCATCCACGCTGCCTGAGAGCTTTGACAGTAAACCATCTAAACCCATTCCCAAACCACGCTCCAACATCCGCAAATCTGTGAGTACTGAATACATATGCAGTCTTTCAACTCAACTTTCTCTACTTCTGCAACCCCAAATCAGAAAAAGCTGGGAAAGTGTGGAAGATGCAAATTTTACCTTACAGTTAGTCTGCCGTTTCCTTCATTGCAGACAGCATGAACCCAACATATGTTATGTTTTGTCTGGTCAACCTCATTTAATTTGTTAATAAACACCCATTTCGGTATTTCAGCATCCCAGCGAATTTGGGATGATAAAGCTTTTATGACTTTGTAATGTTACCATTCCTGTGCCAATAATTAGCAGAGTAGTTTTAATACTTGTTGTAATGTAATGTAATGTTGTAGTGTAATAATGTTTTGGCACAAAAGATTCCACGCAATCTGTGTAACAGTGCAAGGTTTTTGTTCACATTTCGTTTTGCCATTTTAGAATTCCCCACATATTCTGTATTTCAGACAGGTCAGGACTACAGGCAGGCAATCCCTCTTCTTCCACAGTCAAGCTTTTACAAAATGTGCTGCATGTGGTTTTATATTATCTTGTTAAAATGCATGGACATGAAAAGATGTCACCTTGATGGTAGCATGTCGGTTTTACTTTACTTTTGAGTGTGATGGGCTAAGCATTGACACTGACAGTGACACATCCCATGCTATGACAGAGCCTAGCTTTTGGACAGTCTGGATGGTCCTTTTCATCTTTGGTCCAGAGCACATGGTGTTTCATGAAAATATCTGGAATACTAATTCATCTGATTACAATACACATTTCCACTATATGATGGCGATGGCATATAATGAGAATAACAATGGATTGACCTGGATTAGAACAATGATTTGATAATACTGGTATGTAATGTTTTCATAGGCATAATGAGCTCAGATTTGTCAGGTATTGCTTTGTGGGGTCAGATTTATTTTCCTTTAGGCATTTGGCAGAGCTTTCTTATCCCAAGATAGAAAAGGCAAAAAGCTAAATGCATAATAATTGCTCAGTAACTGGAAAGCCTAAAGAGGAATGCTATAGCGGTGTAGCTTGTTATGCAAAAAACACAACAGAATATCTGTGGTGGATAGAATGACATACATTTTCACAAGTACTACTATTAAACCTCTAAGTAAAAATACATGTACATCCCACTCCACTACATTTATGAACATTTCATTGCTACTTGAGTTACATTTAAGTGGAAAAACTGTGTAAATATTGGATAGAATATAGAATAGCGTAGTGAGGTGATTATGGAACTACTGTGTTTGTGAACCAAACCCATTACCATACCCCTGGGAAAGTAATATAAAAAACATTTAATGTACAAAGTGTATTGAATGAGGAGGTACTTTTGTCTGCATACGCTGCAATAAAGCCCGGTTTGTTTGAGTTCTGCAGTGATGGTTGGAGCTTAGCCTTTGGAGCGACCATTAGGTTTTTGGTTGGCTCTTTTACCAATGCCTTCCTTCCCTGTTTGTTAA
>JAUZST010017841.1:15969-61005 GCA_034779995.1 Parotocinclus haroldoi
TTTATAACCATCTCCAGGTCTGTGCCTCAACACAAATGTGTCTCTGAACTCTACAGTCAGTTGTTTCCTCCTCATGGCTTGGTTTTGCTCCGGTTTGCATTGTTACCTGTAAGACTTTATATGTGAGGGGCTTTGGCAAAGCAAGCTTTTCTCATAAACATTATCTTAAAATTATGCGAGATAAATCAGAAACAAGGTTAAACATGCATTGTTTTATATTGGGAAGATACTGCAGGATTGCAGCACCTACAGGACTTTAGTCCTTAAGGTTTAGTCAGAGGTATATGAGAAAGACAGATTTAGTCAAGCACAGTCAGGCAGTGTGAGGATTATGATATTTAATATTCATGTGGCTCCATATGGAAGAGCCAGATAAAGAAACGAAGCTACAGACAACAGAAGGTGTAGATTACTTTCTGTGTGGGCATGTGCTACAGAGACACTAATTTTGTATTGAATCTCAGGTATCAAAGACTGTTTGCTGTTTTCACATTTGGTGTACTAAGCAAGTTGATTTTTAAAGAGTTGCCAAAACTGAGCTAAAGCAGCTTTTTTGGAAATTGTAAGGTTCCCACACAATGAAGAATGGAGAAGGTGAATTGGTAGCTTTTGTGTGTGATTTTAAGCCAGTAGGTACAGCATCTGGTGGCTTGTTTATTTATTAAGGTCTTGCTTAATGTTGGCATTCAATCTCAAAGGTGCCTGATGGAGATAAGATCAATGCTGTGTTCATGTCATCCAGGTATGGTTTTAGGAGGTCAGGAAGGAAGGTTAATAAATTTACTTGCTGGTGAAGTGAAACGACGTATAGATTATTTGGAGTCACTGAGGTGTTGAGTATAACCCATTCTACTGCCACTGTGTCTATGGAGAGTCCTTTGCTGTAAGCTTCATTTGTTAGTAGCACGTCTGGCTGAAAAAACAAATATAATTATTTAGATGACTACGCAAAGATCTTGACAAAAGTCTAACATGAGTCATTTTATTAATTAATAACTTTCATCAGAAAAACAGTATTTACTCAATCCCAGGGTAGAGCAGCAAGGGTGCTTTCTGTGTGGAGTCTGCATGTCCTCCCCGTGTTTGCATGGGTTTAGTCGGGGTACTCCAGTTTCCTCGCACAGTCCAAAGACATGCGTGTAGCTCTTAGTGTGTGGCTGTGTGCGTGTGCCCTACAATGGATTGGCGCCCCATCTAGGGTTGTTCGTGCCATTGTACCCAGAGTTGCCAGGTGGGCACCAGCTGGCCTGCGATCACATGTGGATTAAGCTCAAGAGAGTGGATGGATGGATGGATATCCTTTAATATAAGAGCGTGCAATAGTAAAAATAATTCACTGCTTTAAATGCCCTTACATCCTTATGACCTTATATTTGATTTATTGTTTAATGTGGGTCTTTCATATTTATCCTGCTCATAAAAATTAGGGAATCCCCTTGTAAATTGGAAATGTTAATACCTCAAGACCTCAAGATATTACACAGTTGATAATAAGCCAGTGCTGTGTTGTAGATACACTTGTCAGAATTGCCTTTAAAATGTTCTTCATTTCCTGCAGAGGATGAGCTTATATTCAGTTTTACTCAACACCATTCCACCCCCAAATATACATTACTGAACCAGTCTGACCTAACTTTAACTGACCCATAAAAATACATTATTATTGGACTATTTCTGGATTGTCCAGGTCCACCTTGATGAAGTGCTGAAAACACTGAAACTACCACAGTAGTTTATTCTCACACATATTTATAAAATATATTTTTGGCCAAAATTGGGATGGAGATGTAACATTAACCTTTATAATCTTCTTAAATATTATAGTTCTCACTGGTTTATATGGTGCCAATGGAAAAAAGAATATGTTAGTGCAGAACAATTTATTTTTAACAGTGGCTCAACCGCTCAAATTAACACAATGTGCCACCATATTGCCTGTAGTTTCATTCTATTATCACAGTGCATCAGACCCTTAATCTTTTCCTATTTTATTATGTTGAGGCTGTGTGCTAAAGCAGTTATCTGCACTCGATACCCCATAATGAGAAAACGTAAACAGAATTTAATTTAGGCGGAAATTATTAAAAAGAAAACATGAACGGCCACCTGGGTTTCATAGGTGCTTCTCTGCAAATTCAAGGCGAGTTTTTATGCATTTAAATGAGGAGGTACTTTTGTCTGCATACGCCGCAATAAAGCCCGGTTTGTTTGAGTTCTGCAGTGATGCTTGGAGCTTAGCCTTTGGAGCGACCATTAGGTTTTTGGTTGGCTCTTTTACCAATGCCTTCCTTCCCTGTTTGTTAAATTGGGTTCAGTCAGCTCTTGGCAAGCTTTTGGAAGAGTCCTGGTTGTTTGAAACTTCTTTCATTTAAGATTTATGGGGGCTACTGTGCTTCGTGGTGACTTTCTGTGCAGCGGATTTTTTTATAACCATCTCCAGGTCTGTGCCTCAACACAAATGTGTCTCTGAACTCTACAGTCAGTTGTTTCCTCCTCATGGGTTGGTTTTGCTCCGGTTTGCATTGTTACCTGTAAGACTTTATATGTGAGGGGCTCTAGCAAAAGCAAGCTTTTCTCGCAAAAATTATCTTAAAACTAGAAACTGAGAGCATTACAAAACTGGAATTTTTTTTAGAATCGGATAAAAACTGTTATTTCTGAGATTTGCATGCCATCATTGCTTAGGCTGCTTGGACTGATTCATTTAGCAAGCATAACTTTACCATATTTAGATAGATAATGTCGAAAGGAAAAAATTTGAGGGGCGGCTTTTAGCACTTCTCCAGTGGCAAGTTTTTCAAAACAAATGCAGAACTGGGTTATGGTTTCATCAATCTTGGTCTGAATGAATGCTTATCAAAAACATGGTTAAAATCAACCTTTTAGTCGGAATACCAATCTAATTTTTTAGAATCTAAAAGTTTATTTCATTAATTTAATTTATGGATGGAACCCTCAGCTTTCACTTTAACATAACATGCTCAGGTGTTGAGCTGGAACCCATTGAGTTTGAAGAGCATCAGTGTTTTTCACTCATTATGGTTTACTAAGTGCCAGTTTGATGGGAAAAGTTGTTTTCATTTGAATTTGAATTGAAATTTTTCCATATTTATTGTAGCACAACTCGACACAGCAAAATGTGAAAAAGCAAAAATTGGAACAGAATGGGAAATGCAAGTTAAATACATAGTATGTTTTATATTAGATTTACTTTCATATTTATGTCATTGCAAACAGAATGAATGCATGATATTTAATGCTCTGTCTCGTCAACTTATTTGTTCAAAGGATGCCTTCTGTAAGGCAGCATATGTTTTTATAATGAAATAATGTACTGTAGAGAGAGACGTATGCAAATTCTTTCTGATCTTTCTTTGATGAACAGTGTTTGTAATAATTTAAAAAGCAGTTTTCTCACACATTTGGTTGTAAGCCCTTCTTTGCTCCTCAGAGATTCAAAGCCTTTCATGGATGCTGCTATTGTACTAAATCATGATTACAATCACGTGTTGATATCACCTTTTTGAAATGTAATAATTATTTAGTTTTGTTTAAACTGATTACTAGCCCTAATTTCCAGCTTTTCTGGAATGTGCTGTAGGCCTGAAATTCAGGAATATATGTATATTAACGCATTAAATGAAGTTTACCAGTCAAAACATGAATTGTTTGTTTTAGTGTGAGTTGAAAAGTTCTCATGGGCTTCTTGTCTCTAAGTCAGCACTATCAAAGCTTTTCCTGTTAGCCTCATGAACATTTTTAGCAGAAGTAAGCTGTTGTAAATCGTATCTAAAGACCTTTTATAACAAACCCAAATTCATGGGTAGTATAAGTTACATTTAAGCACACTTTTAGACACGCACTATGATGATTTTTACTGGTGATAAACAACAGTTTGATGTATGAAACTGTTTTTTTTTTCTGGGGTCCTTATATCTCACTGGCAACCTACTGGGTTTGCTGCGAGTTCCTCTCTTCTCTGTCAGCTGATATCTTCAGCAGTTTTATTCTTCCTTCTTTGTCTGATGTTCTTTCTCGCTATCATCTCCACCACAGATGGAGCAGCCTTCCATGGATCAGAAGGGCCATGGTAACGTCCCCTGGATCGTGGAGCCGGGACAGGAGGCCAAAAGAGGAGTCAACACCAAGTATGAGACCACTATTTTCTAATATGCACCCACTGTCCACTCCTGTCTGTGTGTGTGCCTTTCAGAGCACGCCCTCTAGAGGCCCCCCACGAAGGCATGGGCCCAGTGACCTTTGACCCATCCGTGTCTCTCCACCCTGGTCCGGTCCAGCTCGCCTCGTTTTACCGTGGCCTCTGCATGATGTCACTGCCGATCTCTCTATTTCTCTCTTTTTCTCTATCTCTCTCGACCCCCCTCTTCGGCTGCAGCGCTATACCTGAGGGTGTCACTCTCAGCCCTTGGGCCGACACAAATCGTTCTCCAAAAACAAAATAAAAGGTTCAATGTGATGTATTTCTCCCATTTTTATTTCCGCCATTCAGTGTCCACTTGCTTCACACATCCTGACAGCTTGAATGAGAATCTATAATGCTGCTGTTTTTAGTTAGGAGGGGGAGGGGTAATTTTATTTATCATCAGGCATTGTGTGAAGCTGTTACTCACTGAGGTCCGATGGCTAGAGAAAGAAGGGAAATTCAAGACTGTGTCACTGTGTAAGATCAGCATGGGGTGTTTTTCCGATTGTGTTTTTCTTTTCGCAAACCTGTCCAGAGTGGTCTGTACTTGGCAGCCTGGGGTTTTCGCTTTCTCGAAACCATTCTGGAGGGAAATATGCATGTTCAAAGTCAGTGTATTCCATTCGTATCCTCCACCTGGCCACAGAGAAAATCACATTTCAAGAAAAGTAATTGCTTTGCCCCGGTTTTTGGTTTGGCTTTGAATGCAAGCGATCCTGAAACAGGCTCGTCAGCCTGCCGAGAGCATGTGGCCTGTACTGGACTGGCGAATGGGGGCATCTGAGAGGGTTTTTATTTCTTTTTTCTTGCTTTCTATTTTTTTTTTTTTTTTTTTTTTGATGGGCGCTCTGGATAAGTGATTTAATCTCATTCGCAGGGCAATGCCGGACTCCCATGTCTATTACTGTGGAAATCAAAGAATGTAGCCAGCCCCCAACATGGACCCTCTCTCACACACATTGCAAAAAAGGACTACAAAATATGGCACCTGAGAGTGGCACTGGACTTCAAACATGGCAGAGCATTTCGTGACATAAACAAAGGACTACTGGTGTGGATATATGGATTTTATGAAGGGATCACACATACATGCACACACTCCAGTGGACTACTGAACAAAAACAATCTGCTGAGTTTGAATGTACACTTCAGTTGCAGCTACTTTGCTGCACTGGGCTCAGGCTCTGTATGTGGACTATGTTGTGTGAGGGAGAACGTTGGGGGAAAGGCAAAGTACCATGGGACAGAACTTATACCATGGAGTACACATTTTAAAAGACTCCGTTCACCCAGATCTGTAGGTCAAAATAACACAGCATGTTGTGACTGGGGCAAACTTAAACTTCTGGTTTGCCATATTTTTAATTTTTCAGTTGTGCTTTTTAATTTCTCTTTGGTTTGTTTATGGTTGATAATAAACTTACTATGAATATTATGCACAAAGTGAATGGATTTTTTGCACTGGACAACTATGAGAGTGATGTGTCTCGTGCCAGAATCACTACACAATTGTTGACAATGCCATGCAGATAACTCTTCATGTTGGCAAACTATTTTAATGTTTAATATAAGTCTATATTGACGTTCTTATTCTTAATTGAGCATATTATTGTTATCTTTAATGTGCAATTCTTGTCTAATGTTGTCTCATTGTTATATTATTTTTATATGATATGTTGGGCTTGAGAATAATAGCCATCATGAAAAAAATGTATATTATTGTAGTAAAAGCAGAGAATGTGAGAATGGCTCTACTCCACTTTGCTTTCAAGTGAAACTGCCATCGTTTCTCATGGGGCTGATACACAGTTGATACTCAGAAATACTATTTTAACTCAGTGTCACTGTAGATTTTTTTTGCCACAACTCTCCTGTAAATAAATATTTTGTTGACTCATTGTTCATACATGTAATGTAGTTTAACATAAAAAAGAAGAAAATAAAAAGAAAAACTGAAAATATCTCACGGATTAACATAGTACCAAAATTCAAAAGTCACATTGCGAGATTGTACTCGTTGTTGATGAACAGCTTGTGTAGGCGTAGAGGACTGCTTACTTAAATGTACATAGGACTGGGCTTCCAGCATTCTGATTTTCTAAGTTTGATTCTTATTTATATCTTGGAAAAGCACATGAAATAAATCAGACTTGTACAACTGTTTCAGGCCTTCACTCGCAACCCCCCCCCCCCAACCCCCTTCCACCACATCATCCACTTCCTTTCTTCTCTCAGACCTATATTCTGTAACAAACAATGCTTGGGGTGAACGTTTAAACAGGTGGTCACTAAGGGCTACACATAGCTGTTTTATTTCAAATTGTGGGTCAATTGATTCAATGGTTTATTTAAGCAATAGAACACGAGGAGTGTTTTATCACAAAATAGCATCACAGTTAACATAGATTATGACAGCTGTAATGGTAATAACACAACCTTGGGTGTCATGTTTCCTTTATACAACATAATAATGGAAAAAAATAATTAGAAGTGCTAAATTTCATACTGAATAGGTTATGATGTACTGATATTATCGTTCGCCAAAAATGTCCACAACAAATGAGCTGTTGCTACGCAACAGTAACAATTCTGTACCCAGCTCTAACAGAGTGTGCCACAAAAGGTGTACGATTTATATAACACCATCAAGTAAAATTAGTTTAAAATAAAAGTGCAAATAACTGAAGATAAAATTGAAATGAATTAAGTATTAAACAGTAGAATTGATTTATTTGTTAGGGTTACTGCGTTATTTGTGTATATGTTTGTGTGCTTGTCATTATTTGGCAGCGTTAGGTTTTTGTTAGGAAAAACTCATGTCTTCTCGACCAATCGTATTGTAAGGTCAGAGCTAACTGTTGTATAAATAATGACTTTTGATATGAATAGCTGGGGAATGTATCTTCCCTCCTTATTCAGTTCATTTAAAAAAATGATTGTTGATGGCTACAGAAATTGATGATGCTTTTCTGTTGTTGCCATTGAACTTCCTATTAAAATTACTACTAGAATTACTGCATCTCTGGCCTGGACTTCATCTATATGGAGTTTGCATGTTCTTCCCATGTCTGCATGAGGAAGGAAGGTCTATGGGACATTCCAAATACATTCCAATTTTGTGTTGCTAAAGTATCCCATTGCGAGTGAGTATGTTTACGTACGTGTTCTTAGCTGGACTGGCACCCTGTTCTGCAAGTAAGATTCCAGCAAATTGGATGACGTAAAAATGTTTTAAAAAATTAATTACTGCCTCTGCTGAGTCTCTTTGCTTAGTTATGAATGAACAGTAGTGCTGGTTCAATTATGAGAGATGTTTAAAATTATGCAATAGAGCCTGAGAGGGAGTGTGTAATCATGAATAACATCATGGCTGTCATTTGGTCGCGACTACAAGCCAAGGTGAGTGAAATAAATTTGAGTGAAACTCAAATGGTTTATATAACGCTGCTAAGTGATTTTAATTTGAAATACAAAGAAAAGATGAATGAGGAAAGGACTTGAACTTAATTAAAATAATAGTTTATAAATAATTATGTATTAGGTTTATTGAATTATTTGTATATGTTACATGTTTGTCTGCATAAAGCCTCTCCTTACATGGAAACGTGTCATGCTGGTGAGAATGCATTTCAAGCAATCAGATTATAAGGTCAGAACAGAATGCTGAGGCAGAAAACACAGTGATTTGGGTAACTTATAAATTCTACTTTGAGTTCATGTAAAAAGACTCATGGTTCTGATACCCAGATGTACTACTGCATTTAAGAATAAAAGGACTATGATGAGTTGTACTGTGATCCCCTTTTCTCCAGTCCTAAGATCAAATAAAGGACAGGTAATACAAATAGATTTTCTTTATATATTATCTCTCAAGATTTATGTCTTTGGAGCTTTAAAAATCTAAATATATCTTTTATTTAGTTGGGATTTTTTAACTCATCTAGGGCACACCAAGGAGCTGACATCATAAAAACATCTCCAGGGGATTGATGTGAAAATTAAGTCTAGCTTTTGTTCTCAACTGAACTCATTCATTCATTCATTCATTATCTTCCATTTAATCCACATGGGGCCAGCCAACCCGGCAACTCTGGGCGCAAGGTCAGGAACAAAAAAAATCCATCGTATGGCGCACACACACACACACACACACAGTCACACACTAAGGGCCACTTTTAGAGACACCAATTAACCTAACATAACTCTTTGGACTGTGGGAGGAAACCAGAGTAAACCCACGCAGACCACAGGGAAGACATGCGGACTCCACACAGAAACGACCCAGGTCGCTCCACTCTGGTATTGAACCCGAGACCTTCTTGCTGTGAGGCAGCGTGCTACCCACTGAGCCACCGTTCTCAACTGAACTACTGTTTACTATTTAATTGCCTCCTCATTGTAAAATGTTGAGTTTATAGAGCGATAAGAACACCCTTAACATATACAGGAATAGACAGAGAATTCAACTTTATGTGCTATGAAATAAAATAGAAATTAACTTTATACGCAATGTAATTTCATCTCAAAGACATGGAGGGGTAGAGAACTCACTAAAGTCCCAGATGCTTTATAGCCTACAGCCATTTGCTAAATTATGTATGTAACTGTTTATGCAATTATGTCACAGTTAGGTAATTACTACTACTATTACTACTGTGCCAAATCAGTTTTAAATGCAAAAGCCATATTTACTAAGTGATCACTTTAGGATGGAGATTTCTTAAAGCGTTTTGAGCATGAACACTATTCGCAATATACTGTATGTTCTGTTATTTTTATAATCTAAAAGTTTCAGATGTTCTTTAAAAAATTGAGCAGATAGTAAACTGATAACATCTAACCTTGCATCCCATTTATTCCATGACAGTTTGAATAGCTGAGATACAACATCTGCCATTACCTCAAAGAAGGCACTTTGTGAGTCACGGCTCCCCCTCTAGCCCTGCAGGAGTACTTGGCACCAGTTCATGCCTCATAGGTGAGACTAAGGGGTCAGCCAGGGCACAGCAGTGCCAGCTGGTCATGCTATCATTCACAAGACAGAATAGCCAGCAGTCAGATATTATAGAAAGTACAGTTTGCATAAAATACCTAGTTTAGTCTTAGTGCATGTTATAAATTGAATAGAATAAAATAATGTGGCTCTCTGTTGTCTCGAATGCCCTCTTTGGTTCTGTCTTTGGTTTAACAATGATTGCGTGCTCTGTACTGATGAAAGTCAAATCCCTAAAGCCCCACATAATAGTCAAATAACATACATGATGAACAATCAGGAAGTCCAATATTAAGCTAGTATTATTTAAAGAAATAAGGTATTTTGAAGTAGATGGTAAGTTCCTTGCCCTAAATAAGGGAAACAGGGCTCCCGGTCTCTTATTATGTACTATAACACACTTGGTTTCACTGAAATAGAAATATTTCAACAGTATATGTGGCAACAATGTGTGCTAATAACACATTATGAAACTTTTCTCAGATTTGTAAAGCAGTTATGTCCCATTCGCATGAGTCAACGATGCTGTTAGTGCTTATCAGCTGAAGCAAATTACCATATTAACAGAGGCTCCAACAAATGCAAACGTGAATAATAAAGCACAGCTTAAACTTTGTTATGTATAAGGTTTGTTTTAGTGTTTTCCGCATTTTAACCCCTTTTTTCTTGCTGAGGGTCACAGGGTCTCCAGCATTTATTCCCAGATGAGATATCCCCAGACTAGAGTACGCCTATTGCAATAGTGGGCACATAAACTATGCATTTAGGCTCAAACACCAAGGTTTATATAAATTTTTGGACTTGCACTTGAGAAACAGGAATTAAACACTTTTTACATCCCACAGTGTTTTAGAATTACTGTCTGGCTTTTCCATTCTAATATAATTCCAACACAAAAGACAAATATTAAGCTGAATGGAGTAAAAGCATCTGCTCTCCACTCAGTGTATCTCCCTCTCACCCACACAAACAACAGAGGTCCCATGCATTCTAAACCGATGAAAGTGAGCAATAAAGTAAACCCCAGCAGCGTGACCAGCTGACAGGAATCAGTCTATGGCCAAGGATCAGCAAGAGTACACAAGAGGAAAGATTATGCTTGTACATCTGCTGTACTGATGACGATGAGACACTGCCTGAGTGTGAAAGGAAAGGGGAAATGATAGTGGGATTATACAGAGGCTGTACATCGACTGTTCTGAAGCCTCAGTCGTGAAATGCGAGCAGAACAAGTTTACGCATAAATTCATTAAATACTTTAATAGATTTATTAAAAGTTTGCACTCCCAAAGCACTAGTGAGTATGAACAAAATTTACACCTGCTCCAAATCATATGTATAGTGTAAAAGTCAGAAAGACTGCACTTTAATCCACATACTGTCTAAAGAATAATATAATACTAGTAAACAAAATTAGACCGAGCAAGGACTCGGTTTCCTAATAGTCTTTTATTCAGAACAAAGTTTATAAAATGTTGTGAAAAGGGAAAACATTTAAGCGAAACACAAACATACACCAGACAGCCTGAGCCATTGCATCACGCATCTTATTTGACTGTGTTGGACTGTTGATTGCATTGTATATTTGTGGTAATATGCAGTTTATTTCTTTCAAAGAATCATTTATGCACAACACTACTTCAGGAATGTTCTCTTGGTTTTCCAGCACTGCTTCAGGCACAATTCTGTTTCGTTCACAAGTGGTACGTAGGGTTGGGTGAGTGAAATAATCAAGGCACGTGAACTGTAGATGCTGCACGACAAGTGTGTGTGGTGGGTCGTCTGAGTGATTTCAGTCGTACTGGTTCCCATACATATGTACATATTGTTCCTCGCATTGAACAAGTGACCTGTTCAACTGATCATTTTGGCTCTACGATTAAGTGAAAATGGCACAAAACCTTTACGCTTACAGTGGGGACAAAAAGTATTTAGTCAGTCACTGATTGTGCAAGTTCTTCTCCTTTGAAAGATGAGAGGTCTGTAAATCATCATAGCTACACTTCAACTATGAGAGACAATATGAGGGGTAAAAATCCAGGAAATCACATTTTAGGATTGTAAAGAATTTATTTGTAAATTATGCTGGAAAATAGGTATTTAGTCAATAACAAAAGTTCTACTCAGTACTTTATAACATAACCTTAACAGAGGTCAAATGTTTCCTGTAAGTCTTTACCAGGTTTGCACACACTGTAGCTGGTATTTTGACATATTCCTCCATGCAGATTTCCTCTAGAGCAATGATGTTTTGGGGTTGTCGCTGGGCAACACAGACTTTCAACTATCTAAACAAATTTTCTATGAGGTTGAGTCTGGAGACTGGCTAGGCCACTCCAATACCTTGAAATGCTTTTTACAGAGCCACGCCTTTGTTGCCCGAGTAGTGTGTTTGGGATCATTGTCATGCTGGAAGACCCAGCCACGTCTTCAATGCTCTCACTTATGAAAGGAAAGTTTTACTTAAAACATCACAGTATATGGTCCCGTTCATTCTTCCCTTAACACCGATCAGTCGTCCTGTCCCCTTTGCAGAAACACTTTCAAAGCATGATGTTTCCACCCCTATGCTTCACAGTAGGTATGGTGTTCTTGGAATGAAACTTAGTATATTTCTTCTACCAAGCAGTTGAGTTTTTACCAAAAAGTTCTATTTTGGTTTCCTCTGACCACATGATATTCTCACAATCCTCTTCTGGATCATCCATATGCTCGCTGGCAAACTTCAGACAGGCCTGGACATGTACATGTACAGACTTAAGCAGGGGGACACGCCTGGCACTGCATGGTTTGAGTTCCTCTCGGCGTAGTGTGTTACTGATGGTAGCCTTTGTTACTTTGGTCCCAGCTCTCTGCAGGTCATTCATCAGGTCCCTTTGCAACATTTTGCAATGTTGCCATTCCTTTTAACCATACTTAAAATGTCTTAAAGAGATAATTTTGTCTCATTCTTCATGCAAACGTCTTAAGATGTGCAACAGTACGGGGTCGTCATTGTCACAGTTTTCATTTCAAAATTCTAAAAGACCTTTTAGTCGGGAACAGCAACATTTTTCTGGGACACATGTCCAAGTAAAGTGGGTCTGATGCCGCCGCTGGTGCAAGGACAAAGTATTTACACAAAATAGTGTGTGCAAAACACTTCAGTAATCTTAACTATTCAACAAACATCATATGTGGTTTGGAACACAGCCTTACATTTGCAAATTTCCACAAGTACCACCACAATTCGTTATGTAATGATTGCAATTACTTCTTACTTTGTTTCTACCACTGCAATGTTCCCAAATTCAGAATACAGATTACGCGAAGTAGTATCTACAATAATATCTTTTTTACACTATCTACACATTCCCTTGCTGTAGGTGTAAGACATTCAGTTTAGGACAGTTGACTGCTGCACAAGAACGTGTTCTATCGCCACCAATGTGTAAACAAATTAAACAGTATAAACATCTAGTTTGCTATTTTGCACTGCTGTACAAGCTTCATTTATAGGTGCAAATAGTCACTCAAAGCACATTATCATAAGTCACTTTGCAAATAAGGCCTAGAGTGTGCTCTGGGATCTGGGTTTTGTTGTAGGTCAGAGGAAATAAAAAGTTTGAACAATGTGCCAGCAGGCAGGTGGGCAGCGATGCGCTGTGTCTGCTTTCTGCCAGGAACTCTACATTCACTCTAACAGGTCACACTGCCACTCACCTTATACTCATAATACTCAGAATAACAATCTGACTAAGACAGTGAGGCCACAAAGCTTACAAATGCTGCCTCATACTGAATGTGTTGTAGTACAAATAAATCAAGTGTGTAATTATGGTCTGTTCACTGTACGTCAATGAAATGTCATGCAGAGACTACATCTGATTCCAAATCATATGTCCTTCTGCCCTACTCCATATGAACAAATATTCATCAGCATAAACTCAGTGTGTGGCAGTGGGATGAACTGGTGAACTGGTGGGATGCTGCAAGGATGTACGCAACTTTTTAAAAATGTATGTGTGACTGATCCATGTTGTCACATAATAATAATAATAAATGTAAAAAATAATAATTATTATTATTGTTATTAAATTAGTAGAAGTCCCGAGGACTGTTATCTTGGTTCCAAACATTGGATTTGAGACAGTGATTTAAAATGTAGCTGCTTAGGATAGGTGGGACTTCAGTATAGCACTTACCTTTTGTTGTCCACTGTTGAGATTTATGTTTTCATGTGTGTATAAAAGAGTGCTGGACATGGTGATCTATTGTCTGCCTATTTTCATCAACCAGCTTGCCAACAGGACGCCTCCCAAACAGACAGAGCATGACTAAAGCTCTGTCAGCAATGCCAGCCCAGCCACCCACACATGAACCAATACACACAGTTAATGTGGAGCGTTTTTCCCATGTAATACACACACACACACACACACATACACACACACACACACCAGATAAGAAACAGTCCTAACCCATATAGGCTACAGAGTATATGGAATGTCATTAGAGATAAACTACATGTAAAATTATAATATATTTTGATAACGCTTCCAGTGAACCCAGTTTTCAATGCATGAAATATTCCTTCAGTCACTGTATAGTTCAATTAATGATTCATTAGACCACAGAGGCATAATTTGGAAACACCCATTAACCTAACACACTTCCTTGGATGGTAAGAGGAAGCAGGGGTGGTCAGAGAAAACCAACACGGACATACGGAGGACATACAGTAGATTGGCATCAAACTCTGAATCTCCGAGCTGTGAGGTGAGGTACTAACTGCTGCACCACCATGCCAACCTGTGATCAACCTACAGGTAAAATGATCTTTCTTGCAAGAACACCCCAAGGGCAAAAATGGGCTAAGTGGAAAATGATCAAGCTTTTGATCAATGCAAATAATTGGTCATGAAATTAAGAATTAAAGAAGTAGTTAAAGTAATTTAGTATTTTTTTCAGAAATAAGGGTCACTTTTGTTTATCATTGATGATAAAGATAAAGTAGCTGAAAAATGTTTCCCAGTTAGTTTGTGTTTACTGTGAGACCAAATCTTGACTCTGACCAGGTCAACACATCAGCCTAATTCCCAAAGCTGTGGGTCTATCACATCCCTTCTTCCTGGCAAATAATCTATTGTTTCAAAGCGCTGAGTTATTCTATTAATATGCGATAGTAAAATAAGGATATGTTATGCTTTTGGGGTCTTAAAAATAGAGAATAGCTAAAAAAATTTTTTCCCAAACGCACCCATGCATGATTTTGCTTTCCTTGGAAATTATTTCTTACTCGTTTACAGTGAGACTGTGGAACTCACAAGATTGAACATTGTACAGTAGTTCTGTACCTGTAGACTTTTGTTAAATCTGGTTCAAATTAAGAGTAATAATATGTTGCAGGAAACTTGCCCCCAGTTCAATTCCCAGCATGGAATGGGGAATTTGCACAATAGATATGTATAATGTACATTGGGGTTTGTATGTTCTCCCCATGTCTGTGTGGGTTTCTTCCTATATTACAAGGGATAGGCCAATTGGTGTCTCTAAAGAGCCCCAATCTGAGTGAGCATGTATGTGTGTGTGTGTGTACAGTCATGTACCCCCCTGCTAGGACTGGTTCCAGCCTTGGGTGTTGTTTCACCAGTTTGACCCCAGCTTCCCAGGAGCCTGAATTGACTTAAGCAGGCATGAAAAGCCAATGCATTTTCTAATTAACTGATAGGCAGACAAAGAAAATGTTAAATGTGACCATTTGATCTTTACCTGTTAAACACCGATGCATTCTTATTATACAATGAACATACGTGCTGCAAAGTTACATCCCACATTTTAATTTTCAAGTCTTAAAAGTACATTGTGATTGCCATGCAAAACACGATAACAGTAGATTCACAGTTTTGTCTCAGAAAATTAATATAAGAACAAGTAATGGAAACATTCTTTTCCTGGAACAAAGACTCTGACAAAAAGCAATTTTCACCATTCGATAACTAGCTGAATAGTTCAAAGCACAAGTCATAGTTAATATGCAGTTCTCAGCAATTCATTAAAGGGTAATGTCAAACGTGGTGAGGTGTATAGAGTAAGGACGTATAATCTGTATCAGAGAAAGGTTTATCATCTATTATTGCCTGTGTACCTGTATGTGTTTCATAGCACCATTGCTTTAAAAAATAGCTGCACTTCTTTTCAATTTGACATGGACATGGTGATAGCTGAGAGTCATGCTGTGCAATGACGATCTATACACTCACAAGCCACTTTATTAGTTGCAACTGTTCGGGTAACGGGTAATTACATTGCAGCAACTCTACACATGTAAGCATCAGTACAATCTGCTAAAGGTCAAACCCAGCATCAGAAAGAGTAAGACACAAGTAACTCTGGATGTAGATAGACTGTTGTTGATTGGCAGGTTGACCTGAGTTTTAGCTTTTAGAAACTGCTGATCTGAACTGCAACATTTTCACATGCAGCCTTCCTTAGGGAGAATGGTCCAACCAAGAGAAAACATCAAGGCATCATGCCATCATGGCAGGTCTCTGGGTAAAAATGCCCTCTTGTTGCCAAAAATCAGAAGAAAAATGGCTGGTTTGATATGAAAGCAAGGCAGCAGTAACTCAAATAATTACTTGTTACAATCAAGGCATGCAGACAAGCATCTCTGAAAGCACAGCACGAAAACCCATGGACTACAGCAGCAGGCTACAAACAACAAAAAGCTAAGGAAACAATTGAAAATTGTAAATTAGCTTACCACTGAAACTTAGCACGCTGGAAAAATGTTGCATGATCTGGTGAATTTTGATTTTGACAATTGATGTATGGTACGGTAATAATTTGGTGTAAAAAACATGAAAGCATCCTGCCTTGTATGAACTGACATGCTGACCATGCTCATCACTTCATGACACCATCACAGTGTACATCTTAAAACACCTCAAACTGGTTTCTTGAACATGACACGCAATTCACTGTACTTAAACAGCTTCCACAGTGCCCTGATTCCAAACGAAAAAGGCACCTTTGGGGTGTGGTGGAATGGGGAATTTGCACAATAGATATGTATAATGTATCGAACTGTATAATGGTATCATGTTGATATGGACCAGTCCCTCAGGAATGTTTCCTGCACTTTATTGAATATATGCCACAAATAATCAAGGTAGTTCAGAAAGTAATCAGAAAGCAAGGTGATCTAAAGTGACCAGTGAGCGTATTCACCCAATAATGGTCCTGTGACAATGCTGTTCCTGATGTTTTGAAAGCCATTTAGGCACTGCTGCTGAATCTGTATCACTAGACTATTGAAATTTGAGCACTTGTGTATTCACCCCCTGCCAAACCTGATTTGCCACTTTTAGCTTTGATTGTACAAAGAGTATAAAATGTCTACAAAGAAAGCTGGTAAACGTGTGCAGTGCAAAAATAGCAAGTTAGCTGCTCTCGTTACAAAGCCGAAGAAACACATATTCCACCGCATATTTCAGATCCATTATGAAATGAGGTTCAACAATAAAGTAAAATTTTACCCTCAGTGTTACAAGCTCATCAAAAACAAAACAAAGTGCTTTGCAAAATGATATCTTTTTTTTTAAACTTTTAAGGGTTTAGATAAAACACTCAGGCACAGAACAGCAGAGAAAGGATTTCTTACTGCCTCCATAAAAAGACAAAAATATGTGGAGGGCTGCTTTTGTTAATATGGGTCATTGCCCAGACGTTTCAGATTAGAAGAGCAAAGACAAAGATTGTCCTAGAAAAGCAATGAGTCACTTCCAAAATGCATACATAAGGAAGAATGTGTCAGAATTTACAGCACAAGTTACCTGGACCCCACAAACCTAGGAATGAAAGAGGTTTGTTAAAATAAAAAAATACATATATTCATTAACAAAAAATAACGCACCCAGATCAGATTGCTACAAAACTCAATACGCAGCTATGTCTCAGACAGATCTGTAAATGATTACAGGGGTGGTCTAAAGAGACACTGGGTCTTGCGACAAGAAGCCATCATTGCATCTGTACGCAGTGGTATCAAAAATGAGAAACCTAGATTGCTACAGACAGAAACCATATCGTCTTTAGCAATGAATCTAGGTTCTTTCTGGGATCCAACGATGGTCGGGTCACACTTCTCCAGCTGCTGATGTGAATTGCATACTACTCTCTGTCACCCCTAATAATAATACGAGAGACACTAACAGATCAGGATGTGCATGACATCCAGTGGCCACGTCTTTCCTATCAAAGCAGGGCTTCCAACCGGCATTTTGTAGCAGGATAATGCCGGTCCACACACAGGAAGTGCTCCTTGGCCTGCCTGGTCGCCACACTTATTGCCAATCTAGCAATCTTTGGGTAAATGTGTCTTAGAGTCATGTCTAGCATTAAACGATCTCATACCAAGAGTTACAAACTATCCAAAAGTATCATCAGCTTTTTGTTTATGGGGCAATGGGGAAAGCATTTTACACCGTCTTGTGGCAAGACGTGTATAACCAGAACACACCTGTATCAGTTTACAAATCTACTTGAGACAGGATTTCAGTCAAAGATTTTCAGCACATTTCTATTGGAGCTTTTATTTTCCCCTTAATATCCCGTATTTTTTGTTATCAGTGTTTTTTTTTTTCATTTCGTTTTCCAGATTGAATACAAGTTCAACAAAACGTAGGAAATTATTTACTCGTACATCTTTTATGGTTCTGGTTGTCCTCCCTCTACCTGCTTCAGTATGTACAGAATGCCAATGTTGTCAATGGTGACAAATGTCTTGAAGTCAGGAGAGACAGAGATGTGCTTCAGATTGTTTCCTGAGGTGTAGAAGGTCTGCAGGGCTTCTCCTCTCTCCACACTCCACCACTGCACAAAACAAATGAAGTACTTGTTTTTCAGTCAGATCATTACAAGGGAAGCACAAAGCTGTTGCGTGAGCCTACAATATTGCCAGTGCTGCAAAATCAAATATAAAAAAAAGCAAGGCAGTAGAAGGAAGAACAGAGATCCAATCCCCATGCTCACACAATATTTACAATAGGTAAATATTCAGTCCCGAACACTGTATAGAATCTGGGTAAAGCTTCGCTCCATAAAATCTAATAATTCAGTTGAAGAGTAACATAGGTGACAGGTTGCTAAAGCCTGGATTTGAAGGAGCTTTAACCAGCATTAATCAGCCACTGCTGTCTCACAAACCCAAATGACATACATTTACAATCAGATGAAGAGTAAGTCACACATATACACAATACATTTAAAAAGAGCATTTTAACACATTGGTAATCATTTACCCATTTGCAACATGCGTCATAAAATCAACAGGAATCATTTGTGTACACATACACACAATTACAGGCAAAAACTGAAGGCGTTCAACTATAACATTAAGTGCCCCGCCAACAAAAAAAACCCCCCAAAAAAACCCACCGACTTATAAAATGTGATTATGAAAAAGAAAAGTGAAAATGAATGAGAAGCTATTTCTTGTATTTGGGTTATTCAGACAACCCTCCACCAAAAAGATACAAATAAAATTGGGCTAAGTGCAACTGCATAGTACCCTATATTCGAGCTAAGAACCGGCAACTGAGGCTTCAATTTGAGTTGGGCAGTTGGTATAAAGGGACCCTAAAGTGGGTCAAGAATATATCCCCCACATCATTACACCCCCAGCAGCAGCATGAACCATTGACACAAGGAAGGATGGATCTGTGCTTTCATGTGGTTTACACCAACTTCTAAATCGAAATCTCTTAAAAGACTTATTTTCAAGTACAATACTATTTTTACTTTTACTTTTTAGTTTACATTTACAGTTGAAGGTTTACTTCAAAACCTTTACTTATGAGAATTTGAAATTCCACGTAATGCTGTCATTCTATAAGCTGTTTCCAACTTGATTCAGATTAGCTTTTTTTTAGAGCAAGCATCTGGTCAGTGTACATTTTCGTCTACTATCAATATGACTCATGCCTTCTGCCATATAAATACAGAGATAAAGCTGGATACAAGATTAAATGTATACAAGCAAAACCTGACTAATAGATTAGTTTGTGATTTGTGAGAATATGATACATAAGCTACATGTTTAGGTTCACACACCTGTTTTATGTGAAACACAAAGGGTTTTTAGGCAGAATCCAGATTAACTGTGCTGGAGGTATGCCTACACTATACACTATATAGACAAACGTTTCTGGACACCCAAATGACGGCTATTAGCATTGAGATTCTTTTTCCTTTGCATCTACAGTCATCAATATTTTGAGTGAAATATTAATTGGAGGTCAGTCACTGATGTTGGACAATGGTCCCTAACTAGCAGGCCCTTACATTTGCCATTCCAATTATTTTCAAAGGCCCAGCGAAAACCTACAAAGTTCTCCACCAAACTTGCAAATCATTCCTCTATAGACTAACTCAAAGTTGTGCCCACAAACCTTTGGATATCGATTTTCAAAATGCATGTCTCATATGAAAGGACACACTACATTTATCTACTCAATGTTTTACCAACTTATCTAGTAGCATTACTTTAAACACAAATCAAATTAGTGTACTTTATGCAGACTATTATGAGCACATATGAGTATACTGCGTATAATATTTGATTTTATAATATTTGATTTTAAAATTAATTACCATTACACTGATATAATTATGTTCATATTTGCCTACAAAGAGTACAATTCTGTGTCATGTAAGATCTGAATTATGTTCTGTGCAACAGGATGCTGACTGAAAAGGACATTGCTGAGACAATACCATAGTCACAGTCATGACACATAGTTCTAGTTTAGATACTTTGCACATAGTGTTTTATTTTAAACAATAATACTAATTAAAAATTTAGAACATTATGTACGTTACAATACAGTAGCTATTATTGTATATTTTATAAAACTTAAAACACTTTAGATAAGATAATATTTCTTTCTGAACTTCGAGACTATGGTTCTCTTTTCTATGAGCATGTGTTGTAAGGGTTTGCTTGTACTAGTTTTCTGTCATTCAGACATGACTTAGATGTATGCATGACAGATTTTCATTCAATATTGTAATTCTTAAGACCTCGGACTTTAAAGAAACTGGACGTTAATCTGACAGATGTTAAACGACACATTCCTGTACACCTATAAACGGAATAAGTCATTTGAAAAAAGGATACAAATGGCAAAATTACACTGTAAACTGACTGTATGTGTTCTGCCTCAAATTCCCCTATATAGATTACATAGACAGCAGCAGTGGTCTGTATGCTACTGACAGTTTACAGTCTAAATCTAATAACAGTTCTATAATAGTAAATTATATCTATTAATACTATTCATTATTCATGTCACGGTTGATAGCTTTGGCACAATAAAATACTGTAGAAATATAAAAATATGTATGTATAATAATAACGTAAATTAATAATAATGTAAAAATATTTATTTTAACAATGGGTCACATGTCAGTTATTAAATAACTGTGTTGGCCTAAATATGGGTCTGACTGCGTAGTTAGTAATAAAAAGGATTCTCGTCAGTGACTCATTAAGAACTGGTTTTCTAAACTCCTGTGCACAAAGACAGGTGTAGCAGCAGCATAAAGGTGTTCTCAGCAGCAAATATCTAATGCAAGAATAACAAAGAAGAGTGTTCAACAACAGAGAGTCACAAAGGTGTGATGAAGTCCAATCGAAAGCAGTCCGAAAAGGTCAGCCAATAGTGCATGCACCGAATCCTTGTGAATTAGGTTTGTGCTCCGTTTCGTAGGGATCGTATATGAGAAACATTAAGATGCTACCATTACTTCTCCAGTGGACAGTGATATGTACACTACTCTTACTAAACTCTTAATACCGCAAAACAACCTCCAGGGTGTTTAACACAAAAGGGATTTCGAACAATGCAGTGCAACAGTGTGGGAAGTGTCACTGGCATGTTTGCATTTACACATTTGGAGCGGTGCAGATCACCCTCTCTCCACAGCCACTCCTTCCTGCACCTCTCTGCTTCAGAGAAACTGGCAGCAGTGTTCTGTTCCATCTTTCTGCAAGCAGAGTTGAGAGGCTTTGGTGGATGAGCTGTGAGACAGTAGGAGTGTGTGCCACTGAGTGTGTTCAGGCTTCATTAAGAGCTCTGCTTCACACAAAAAGAACATTAACGTAAGGGAAAGCAACTGAGAGGATGACCTTGCTCAAGTGTACCCATCAATCTGGCTAGCCAATCAATGTAATGTAACATAGCACCTTAATGGTCTGACTCCGTGGTGAAGGTGAGGTGAAAACCATAAAGATTAAGAACGTCTGGAGGACTTGCAACCTTGCAATCTGCATAACTTTGTCTCATTGTTTGTTTTGATAAATGGTGAGAAGAATGGGCGTTCTGTAAGAGGCAAAGTGAGAGACTAGCTTTATTAAACTCAAGCTTCTGGCAGCTTCTCATTGCTCAATATACAGAGTGTCAAATAACAAGGTTCAGAAGGTAAATCTTAAGGGCAAAGATGACCATTTTGTGCAAGTTATCATAGAAGAAACTGGCAACAGAAAAAAAAAAGACAACAGAACTGAGACTGTAGAAAGAAATCAAGATCAAAGACGTATGCAACACAACTGTTCAAAATGCGTACTTGAAACACTTGTTATACTTGCGCATATAAAAGTTTATATAGAGTAAACATGCACATACAGTAAATACAATGACCAACCATGAAATAAAACAAACCATTCCCTTGTTTCTACACTATCCACCATTTAAATTGGCTCCACTTTCCATATAGGTGCACTTTGTAGTTCTACTTCAATGATCAGGATCCCCTCAGGATTATCACTGATTCAGAAAACTTTATTCTTCCCCTAGGGGCAATTGAAGACTGCAGGGCAATTGAGCCGGTACTATTTGGCTGGTGGATCATTCTCAGCACTGTAATGACGCTGACGTTGTGGCATGTTAGTATGTGTTGCTCTAGCACTAGTACATCAGACCCAGCAGTCATAGGGAAGTATTTGAACACTGTGACCACTCACTGCTCTGTTTATTAGACACAAGTTGATCCGACTTGTAGCTGTAAAGATGTACAGAGAGTTGCTCTTCAATTGCTGTACATTTTGTGCTAGTCATCCTCGAACTATTTATCGACGGTCACAGGATGCTGCTAGCAAGATATTTTGGTTGGTGGATTATTGTTAGTCCAGAAGTGACAGAGGTGTTCAGAAATTTCAGCAGCACTGCGTTGTCTGATCGACTACCAGCGCTACACACTAAAACACCACCACGCCAGTGACACTGCAGCGCTGAGAATGGTAGTCTGTGGTTGTCTGATGTTACGTACACTGTATGTGATATCATACTAAATGCAACTGCATTTTTGAATACCAGAGGCCGCAAGAATATGCCATATCTTCCATTCTACTAAAGCTATTTGATAAACAGCGTAGTCAAAGAGGGAGGTAAAATCATGGAGCTGTTCAACAAAATACATTTATTGAATAAACAGATATCTGATATATCTGAATTTTTTTACACAGTGAGCTTGTTTGTTTACTGTGATTCTCAGTTCAAGATATGACTTAGTAATTTATATTTTTAGCCACTATAATTCTTTTGATTGCCAGGGACTAAATGTTTTTGTTAAAATAAATGACAAGAAAATAAGTTCAGAAATTTCAAAATATAGATTTTTAATGTAAAAGCAATAATTGTGAGACAAGTGAATCATGAATTCAGTACTGTAAATCGAAACAAATCAAATCGTGAGCAGTAAGGTAGGAATCTCAAGGAACCTCACGATTCGATTTGATTACGATTCAGAGGGCAACGATTATCGATGCATCTCGATTCGTTTTTTTTCTTTACCATGTGACTACATGAAACAAATCTATGGCATCAAAATAAGTCCTAAAGATTTGAGAACCAAAAAAACCATAACCAAAATGTTACATTCTGAGACAAAAACCGGTTTGCAAACAGAATATTTCTATTTTGAGTTTAATATTCTTGATGTATCCGTTTTCGGTTTCCTTGCGCCTTTTATCCGTTGCGCTTCTCTCGGTCTCGCTTTCACTTCAAAAAGTTTAGTAGTTTAGCAGTCTGACTCTAAGCCTCGTTATTAAAAGGCATAATCGTTAAAACTAGCTAACAGCTTCCCTGTGTTTAGTCCTGACCATTTTCCAATAATTAAAGAGTGGAGTTCTTTCGCTGACGTAGCGGGCTCTGTAGAATGAGCTGGGCGGGGCTTAACTCCAGCAGCCAATGATTGTCTAGATCGTAAAATTACAATTTTTCCCCCAACCCTAATATATATATATATACTCCGCCTCTACATATATTTACATTGGAACAGTAGAGATTTAATTCCTACTGTAATAAAATAATTCTGGTACTTGACCTGCTCTTGTTTTTTTTTCTCTAGCCCTGAGGTTGGGGATGGAGCAGGACACCTGGGTGATGATTTCGGAAAAGGGTGAGAAGCTCTACAACCTCCTGAGCAAACAGGGTCACCTGATTAAGGACAGGAAGCGCAAACTCACCACCTTTCCCAAATGCTTCCTGGGAAGGTACCAAATTTTTTATTCTCTTAATTAAATAAGCAGGATGAGTCTTGTAAGAGTTTGACGTTTGGGGGCGAGAATGTTAAAATGTCCGCACCCGTGCTTAAGTGTCGGACCTTTCTAATCCTCTGCAGGGGAACAAATGTAAAAATGAGGGACGGTGCAGGTTTGAACGCATCTGTTTGAAAATATATGTCTACAGAAGGCGTGCTTTCAGCCCACATATCGGTCTAATATGCTAACCCCAAGTTCGAGTCCCAGTGGTGCCTCCGGACCAGGTCGGGTGTCACATGCAAACGCACAGCTGCGTCTAAGGAAAAAGAGGTTGGTCATTAGGGCTGTGTCTGTCGGTCCTAACTGGCCCTGACAGTACTGTAAAAATCCCGAATCCCCTGCAGGATGGTCAGAAGGTGCAGTGAGGAAATGAGGTGGAAAATAAACAGCACACTACATTTCATTTCATCACCTCGGGCTATTTGGACTGGATAATGAAAATCAGGCTGCAGAGAAGAACCTTTGCTCCATCTAGCTGCATTATTAATGGTGCCGGTTTCAAATCAGGAACGCTTTCCTTCTACAGCAGACCTGCTTTCGAGCTTTTAAAGGTCGCACTTATGACCTATAACCTCACACTGCACATATCCTCAACAACCAGAGACCTGGTAGTTGTAGTCACAGTGTTGTTTTACCTTCTGCCCTCTGTTTTTCATCTGCCCGGGGGTGTTGCTTTTGGAGTGTATCCTGGCAATGGATTGGCCGTAAACGAGCTCTCTGGACAACACGCCGGTCCATCATATCCCATAATACCCCGGACCTTACTGTCACAAGCCCTGAGTCATGTCCAGCTTCCCGAACCTCTTCCTGAACGAGGCCAGTCCAGGTTTTTCCATGTTGCTGTTGCTGCAGATCTTCTCATGCTTTACGATAAATAACGTGCCTTTTGAAATCTGCACTCTCATGATGGATCCTCATTAAAAACTCGTTGCTTTTGGCTCCGAGGAGCTTTTTTTTTTTTGGCTCTCACACCCTTCTCGTCTGAACTGGAGAGCTATTTTTATCCCTCTGCTTTATGCCCATGTCTTTGTTGGCGCCACAAAATGTTGAGTCATTACAAAGCAGAAGGTTTTGGAGGCGCAGGTCGGGTCAGCACTTTTGGTTCTGTAGCTACACGACTAAATGGGTTATGAAGGGTTTTGGAAGAAATAAGCAGCAATGGATTTGGAGCTCTCATGATCTGAATATTCGTTGTGCTAAGCATCTCCAGGAACGAAGAGGATTCTGATAAAGCGTGTTTATGAATTAATTGTTAAGCTTAATTAGCTGAGACGCTGTGAGAGTGTTTTCATGTTCAAAACCATCACTGTTTTCCTAGCCGGGGTTTAAATCGGGCCTTCCAACGCACACACACACACACACACACACACACACACACACACACACACACACACGCTGAGGTGTTTAACTTGGCTCGGCTGCACTGGGTTCCACAAACACAGACCCAGACCTCAGGCCTGATCCTCTCTCACTGGCCCGTTGGGTTTTGGTTTTGTGCATGAGTGGAGGTGGAGGGAGTGAGAAAGAGAAGGAGCGAGGGTAAGGGGGTAAGGTCGGGGTAATTTGGGCTTGATTTGCTCCTGATTTTCCTCTCCGGTGTTACACAATTGGTCTAAATCTGTCCATGTTCTCAGGTTTACTCTTTCCTGACTGTACATTAAAATGTCATCAGATGAAGCAGCTGCAGTGCTGTGTGTGTGTGTGTGTGTGTGTGTGTGTGTGTGGAGGTCGTGTTGACTAACCGAGAGCAATACATAGTTTTCTGTCTTTCAGTTCCTTTTCTCCATTTTCTCCTTGTTTTTTTTCCTTCTTGCATTTTTTTCCTTTTTTCTTTTTCTCTTACTCTTTCTTCCTACGTTCCTACGTTCAGTTGGTAACATCCGGGGGTGTTTAGAGCTGATGGATGTGTACGAGGGGAACCTCTGAGGTATTCAGCCTTTTAGGGAGAGATCCAGGTTTCCCCGTTCCGTTCCAGCCAGCTCTCATCGAGCCTCACTTCAGCCGGCTGAGCGCACGAAGAAGAAGAGCCAGGGCGCTACCACACGCTCGAGCTCACGCTCACCCTCTGGCGCTCCGGAGCGCTTCTGGATTTGGGTGCGTCCCAAATCGGCGCCCTTCCTCGCGCTATAAGCGAGTTCGAGCCCATGCTCGCTTTCCCGTGTTCTGGAGTCCCCCCCCGTGCCTTGCGATTTGGGAGACGTCCCAAATTGGCACCTCATCGTGCTTTAGGCACGTTCGCCCACAGGCTGATGGTGCCTGGGAGTCGCGGCTAGTAGGGGCTGCACCCCAGACTCGCGGCTCTTGAAGCTCGCATCCTAGTTGCTATAAGCCACTATAAGGTTGCTATCGGCCGAACCCCATATCCGGCCGTAAAGGGCAGCCCCCTGGCGTTCATCGCGATTTGTTTATTGCGTTGTTCCCTCCTGTGATGCAACACCGTGGCGCGCCTTTTCACCTTTTTGGTTTTAGAGAGCCTTTCGCTCCTTTTTCCTCTTCTTTGTTTGGTTCTATATTATTTCCCCATTATTATTATACGCCGTAGGATTCCTCGGTGCTGCATACTTGGGTCCTACCACGTATCGTAACACCTTGCAGTCCAGAAATTCTGTTTATCTTTCTTATTTTAACGGCCTCCTTTTCCTGTATCACTTCTTTTTTAGTTACTTCTTTACTGCTTTTGGTTTTCGGTTTTCTTCCTTGTCATTTGTTTTCTTCGCATTTGCTTTTTTCGTTTGCCTTTCCTTTTCCTTTTTAATTGGATTTTCTTTTTTCTTTCTCTTAAATTGTTTCTTTCTTTTGTTTCCTATTGCTACACTTTTTTTCTCCTTGGTTATTTTCTTGCATTTTCCCCCTTTCTTTTTGTTTTGATTGGCTTCCATTTGCTTTCTTTCTTTCTTTTTTTGGAAAGTTTTCTTTTTTATTTCTAAGTTTCTTTTCCTTCCCTGTCCTTGCTTTTGTAAAACGGGAAGACTTTCTTTGATTTTGGTCGCTTTTTTCTTGCAATTATTCCCTTTTGTTTCCTTTCTTTCTTTATCGAGTTTCACCCATTAAACATTTTATTCTTGTTTGCTCTTTCCTTGCTTATTTTGTCTTTCTTACATTTCACATTATTTTATGTTTCTTTCTAACGTTTTTGTTCAAATTGTTTCCTTCTTCCCTTCTTTTCCCCTCTTTTCCCCTTTTTATTATCATCACAGCTTAGGTGAGTTATACTTTATTAAATTATTACAGTGAATGTGTTAAAAAACCTCTGTGTGTGTGTGTGTGTGTGTGTTGTGACTGATCCCGTTGTGTATCTGCAGTGAGTTTGTGGCTTGGCTGATGGAGATCGGAGAGACGGATAACCCGGAGGAAGGTGTGCACCTGGGCCAGGCTCTGCTGGAGAACGGCATCATCCACCATGGTCCGATATCTCTTTTAATGATCGTATTGTTATTATTATCAGTCATTAGTGAGAAGCTTCCCTAATTCTGCCTTAGAAAATAAAAAATAAAGGGTTCAAATGATTCAAAGAATCACACGATTGTCCTCCTGCCAGATCTGGATAGAGCTACAGCAGGTGTGAGACCAAAAATCTTCCGAATCTCTTCCAAACATCTTCCTCAGAAATGATAAATGATGTTTTGAGGACATGATGTTGCATCCGTACGGTTTGGTTGCTTCGTCATCAGGTCTGCTTTTGATAAGCTGACTCAGAGAGCAGCTGGCTCTTTCTAAATCTCTTTCTAAATCTCTGTTTACTTCACCCAGAATAAATATTCATCTCTTCACGCCCTGCTGTTTGTTGAATTTGAGGGGAATTAAACCCGAGGCCTGTTATTACTTTATGTCGTGTGAAGATCGGGCGCTGCTAAAGTTTCACACACTAAGTGAGTCGGGAACGGCTAGAGACCAACACGTTGCACAAAAGCGCAAATCTGACGTCGCTTTGGAATCAATCAGTGCATCGGAACTCCCTCAGATAGTCGGTAGAGTCGTAGTTCTAATCCTTTTCATAGTTCACTTAGAACGCTTATAACCAGAGGGACATCAGTTCAAATCCCAAGTGCCCCTGTAAACAAGACTCTCTCAGCCTAGATACTAGTTCAATTCACTTCAATTTTATTTCTATAGCGCTTTTTACAACGTAACATTGTCTCAAAGCAGCCTTAGAGTAATACGTGATCTAAAAGACCAATCCCAACTAGTCTTTCTTTCTTTCTTTTTTTCTTGCTTTCTTTCTTGCTTTCTTTCTTTCCATCTTTCTTTATTTCTTTCTTTTTTTTCTTTCTTTCCGTATTTCTTTTTCTTTCTTTCTGTCCTTCTTGCTTGTAGTATTTTTTTTTTCTTTTTTATGTAACTTTAAATCAAAGTTGGGCTTGGATTTCCCATCTCTTTCTTGATTCGGTTTTTTTCTTACGCTGACTTTCTTTCTTTTTACATTTTTGATCCCCTGCCTGCTTTTATCCATTATTTTCCTTTCCATTATTGCCTCCTTTCTTTCTCCGATGCCTTTTTATTTCCTGTCTTTCTTCTGTCCTTATCTTTACAGCTCCGGTTTCTAAACCTCACCCTGTTGATATAAGAACTAAGAACGTTTTGGGCTCTGTGTAACCTCGTGCTCACACCACTTTGAAACCTTAAGTAATGGAGTAGTTCCTAAACTGAAATAGATCCATGCACATTTAATTGCCCCTTAATGCCCTTCATGTTTCTTTTTACAGTGACGGATAAACACCAGTTCAAACCCGAGCCGGTTCTCTATCGATTCCGTTACGATGATGGCACATACCATCGGCGCAGCGACATGCAGGACGTCATCTCAAAGGTAGAATAATTACACCCCCGCCGGTTACAACCCGCCCCCAGAACTGTTTATTAACCGTCAGCGCCGTGTCCCCTCAGGGCGTGAGGCTGTTCTGTCGGCTGCACAGTCTCTTCACACCGGTAATCAGGTAAGAGTGACTTTCTATTACTTCAGTCTCATTACAGCTGAGGTAGTGTCCGGCCCGGACCTCCATGGGTGGCCTAAATGTTAATTAAGTAAATAATTTGCTAGTAAACAATTACTAAAGTAATAGTCAAATGAAGTAAGTACTATAATTTAAATCAATATTCATATTTAAATTGGTAATAAAATAAGTAACAAATATTTTAAAACTAAATAGATTTTCAAATCAGTCCTCAGTGGGAGGTCCTTAGAGGCACATCGTCTCTATTCAAAGACTCGTACCAAATTTATCCTGTTCCCACATTTGATTTGGATCCTGGTCTTTCCTTTCGGCTGTTGCCTCTTTCTTTCTACTTTTCTTTTGTTTTGTTTTCTTACTTTTATTTGATTTAATTTTTAAAATTTTCTTTCTTTCTCTCTTTGTTTTTTTTTTTTAGCTTACTCTTTTTTGCTTTCCTTAATTTCTTCCTTTGTTTTTCTTTTCTTTTTCTTTCTTTCTTACCTTGCTTTTCTTTCTTTCTTTGAAATTTGTTTTTTTCTCGTCTCTATCTGTTCTTTTTGCTTGTAGTAATTCTTTTTTTAGGTAACTGAAAATTAAAGTTGGGCTTGGATTTCACACTTGAATCCCATTTTTTTTCTTATATTCGTTGTTTTGCACTATTTTGACACTATTTTGTCTCTTTTTTCTTTCTTTCTTTCCTTCCTTCCTTTGTTTTCTTTTCTTTTATGATTATTTTGTTTCTTTCATTCCTTCCTTTCTTTTCATGTTCTTGCCTTTCTTCCTTACTTTCCTTTCTTTGATTCCTTTTCATTTTCTTTCTTACCTCACTTCCTTACCATTCTTGTCCCTTCTTCTGATGTGACCTTTAGTTATCTTTCTAAATTTGTTTGATTTTGTTTGGTTTATTCCCTGTTTCTTTTTTTCCTTCATGCATTTTCTTTTTCTTTTTATCTTATCATTTGTGCCTTACTTATTTTTTGGTTGCATTTGTGCCTGTGTGAATCCCGACCTGTTTAGAACTCGAGCTACAGAACTGAAGTCTTTTTTACTATCCAGAGGTTCTTTATAACAGAGACCCGTCCCAGTGGAGTACTGGAAGAGATTGGGGAATGCAGAGGGACTAAGGGAATTTGGGCACTGGGTCATAGGAAGTCTTGAGTAAATACACTACATACAGAAATGAATTGTGACTAAAGAAATATCCCCTTATTTTTGTGAGCAGTCTCATTCATGCCAGATCATCAACACCTTTGTTCTTTTCCCTTCTCCTCTGTTTTTGTTTCATTTCGTTCCTTTTTCCTTTTTTTGTTTTGGTACTTTTGTTTATCCTTTTTGTTTGAGAGTCCTTTTCGCCCTCAAATCTATACTTAATGATTTTAATCTTTTTTGTTTCTTTCTAACTTGGCAGTCTCACCTCCTTGGTGGTTTTACACAAATAATAATTGGCAGCTTCTTCTTTCCACTTTTATTGCACTTCAGTAACCACTTTTATCATCCGTTTTTCCTTAATCTTTCCTCAACAAATCATTTTCTGTCTTGTTTTCTCTCTTACAGTCTTAACTACCATTCTTACTTTATCTATCCTCTTCTTTCCGTTCTTCTTTTCTTACGTTATCATTTATATTTTCTCCTTTTTTTGGGTCAAGCCATGGTTAGAGGCCATGGTGGTAGCCATTCGATCGAAACCTTGTGCAGAACAGAACCAGAATCAGAACCAAAGGAAAATATTGTGTGAAAGAGGATCGTGTACGGGACGTGTGGCTGCAGAGAGGACTTCCTGTGGTCAGACTTTGCTTCAGACCAAACCAGGGATTTGTTTGGGTCTGCTCTGGTCCAGTGCAGTCATGCCTCTCAAGAGACCTCGGGCTTCATGGGAAAATGCATTCCCAAGTTCGGTGTGTTTTCTCTGAGACCCCAGGCTTCAGCTCTGCTTTACTGTCTGCTACCAATTCCCTTAAACGTTTAAAGTGCAGTATTTTAACCGTACTTACACATCCACAAATAGAGCCACTTTCCACCGGTTTGAGTTGTGTAGCAGTGGGAGTTCATGTCCTATCAGAGGAAACGTATCGTACGATGGTGTGCGTGGTGGGGAAATAGAGGTCGCACGTTCAGCTCTCTCGGGAGTCGATTCCATGGAAAAAAAAGAACCTTCCGTTTCGATCTTAATCCCGTCTTTTTGTTCTGTGTTCATCAGGGATAAAGACTATCACCTGAGAACCTATAAATCAGTGGTGATGGCCAACAAGCTGATCGACTGGCTCATAGCACAGGTAAGATCAAGCAACACATGAGAAAAAAAACCATTTGGGAGATGTTTTGGCACGAGGAACTTGTGGTGACCACCAGGCTGGTGTTGGGAGGAACGTGTGTGCGAAGATCTCGTCCTCTTGCTTTTCGCTCTCCTGTTTCTCAGGGTGACTGTCGGACAAGAGAGGAAGCTTTGATCTTGGGGGTGGAACTGTGTGACAATGGCTTCATGCACCATGGTACGACTCATGACATGCGCAGCACACACGCACACACACACACACACACACAAGAACAGACAGCTCCTGTGTAATTTCGGGTTTAGTTTACGCGACCAATCGTTGCTCAATCAATTCCTATTAGTGAGTTGCCCGTCGCCATAACGACCGGACGTTCATCAACGATGTCCACATCACACCAGTCCGGTGGATCCCCTTCCACCAACCGGCGCCAGATTCGCTCGCTCGGACACAACGGACCCGTTCCTTTTTCACTTTGCGTTTCATTTTGGATTTCGTATCGAGTGTTGCCATGGAGACCAGCTTTTAGTCGAAGCCCTGGGTCTTTCTGTATTCAGAGGCGTCCACCATTCTAAACGAGAGGCCCGGTGCACCCCTAAACCACCCCCGTTCTGCACGCCTGCTCCCTAATACGAGACTTTGTGAGGCAAGCCTCTCGTCCTTAATCCCGCCCGCGGTTCGGTTTCACACTCGCCCGCCCAAAAACAAACACGGATCCAGCGAACCGCAGACGAGCCACGCAGAGTCACACCCGAGTCAGGTGGGAGGCGCATGTGGGGTGGGGTGGTTTAGTGGGGTGGGGGGGGGCTATAAATCAAATAAATCCAGACGTTTTTCCAGATGTTCACAGCGTTCGAAAGTAAGCACGAGTTTGTACGGCGTGAAGAGCATGCAGCTAAATTTCAAACTGAAATATCCCATCATAAAATATCTCTTAATTTTTGTGTTTGTGATGCCATTTTAAGGTGAGGGCGATATGTTCAAACAGTGTAGAGAATGCAGAGAAATGCTTCTTTTTTTCCAGCATAACTCAAACAAAATGTTTTATTTATTTATTTATATATATATATAAAAAAAGTCAAGTGTAAACAGAGACGGTGCTTTAATGTGTCATTTATTATTATTAATATTGTTAGCTTTACCGGTTGCAAAAAAATGTGATATCTGCATTATATATCGATTCCCTGCAGTTCTGGAGAAGAGCGAGTTTAAGGACGAGCCCCTGCTGTTCCGCTTCTTCGCCGATGAGGAGATGGAAGGGTCCGACACCAAACACAAGCCCCTGAAGCACGACCTGAAAATCGTGGAAAACGTCATCGCTAAGACTCTGCTGGTGAGAGACGCATGGTGTGATCTTTCTAGAGTCCATTAGAAAGTCCATTAGGGTTATGGGCTCCCCTAAATCTGATCAAGAAGGTTCCATGGCTCATCAGGGTCCGGCCTGTCAGCATTGATGATATGCAGGATGATATGGTTGCTGTGGAAACACCGAGAGATTAGATTAGATAGATTTTGTGTGATTGATTCGCTTGCTTGCTTAATTGATAAAATAGATAATTGATTGAAAGATAGATCGACTGATTTATGATAGGTAGACGGATCAATAAATCGCTTCGTTGGGTGCCTTTATTTAATGAATAATTCATCGATGGCTGATTTATTGATAAACAGTTAGATTGATTGATTGATTTCTTTGATTAATTGGTGTAAGTGCGCTTGCCTTGATTGATCGCTGGATTAGAAATGGATACTTGCTTGATCAAAAAGATTGTTTGATGATAGATAGATTAATTGATTGTTTTGATTGCTTGATTGATTGATTGCTTATTGATTAATATTTGTTTGAAATGTAACTTGTTTGATAGATTAATTGATTGTTTGGTTGATTGGTTCATTGCTTATTGATGAATAAATAACTGTTTGAAAGATAGATTGACTGATTTATGGACGGATCAATGGATCGTTTGGTTGCTTTGATTGAATTAACCGACTGATTGATTGGTGATAAATGGCTGAAAGATTGAACTTATTGATTGATTTGAGTGTGTTTGCCTTGTAATGATTGATTGATTGATTGATTATTGATTAATAGATAATTAATGAAATATTGATTGATTTATAGACAGGTCATTAGGTAGTTTGTTTGCTTTAATTGAATTAACGGAGTGATTGATTGATGATAAATGGCTGCTAGATTGATTTTGTTGATTGATTGATCTAAGTGTGTTTGCCTTGTAATGGATTGACTGGTTGATTGATCAATAGATACTCATTTGAAATATATATTGTTTGATAGATCGATTGATTGTTTGGTTAATAGAGTGATCGATTATTGATTAATAGATAACTGTTTGAAAGATAGATTGACTGATTTATAGACGGATCATTAGATAGTTTGGTTGCTTTGACTGAATTAACCGATTGATTGATTGATGATAAATGGCTGCTAGATTGATTTGATTGATTGATTGATCTGAGTGTGTTTGCCTTGTGATTGATTGGTTGCTTAATGATAAGTAGGTCATAGTTTGACAGACAGATGGACTGATTTATTATAAATAGGCAGATCAATAAATCGTTTGATTGGCTACTTTGATCGAATGAGTAATGAAATACTCATGCACGTTTGTCAGTATTGACGAGGAGAGATCAGTATTAGAATCCGTATCATGAGTGTATCAGTACTGGTTTAATGATTTCGGGTCGATTTGTTTGAACTTCATTGAAGGTGCAACGTACTCGTTCTCCACTTTAGATCCGGCCAAGTGATGGAGGTTACGGCTTCACCCTGGAGGATCGGAACAGGGTTCCAATGATCAAATCGGTGGAGAAAGGCTCTCAGGCAGAGGTAAGAGCAGAAAGTTAGATTAAACGAAGTACACTGGATTCTTTAAAAATTCTGCCTTTCTTATGCCGCCAGCAACGAAAAAGCGAACTCTATACCCTTATGTACTGCTTAAAAAGAAGCCCTGAGAATGAAGAACCTGTAATGCGTCAGAAAACAAGCAGAGAAACTTCCCTCCATAAATGCAGAATCAGCAAACTCTGTCCCCGTGGGTGGAGAACGGCAGTGTGTAGGGAAAAAAAACGTGCTGTACGTGACTTTTATTTCCTGCAACAAATGCAGCCCTGCGTAGGGATTTGACAAAAGGTCTTGGTGCCCTTGGTAAAATGATTTGCTGAGTAAAATCTTGTCCTTATTTTCAACTTCTAAAAATAAACATTTAGGATCTTCTGAGCTCGAACTTGATTGAGTTTTTTCTGGAACCCCTCCATCCGTTCCAGCCAGCTATGAAGTGTTTAGGAGTGTGTGCTCTTTCTCTGTGTAGATGGCTGGGATGGAGGTTGGAAAGAAGGTCTTTGCCGTCAATGGAGACTTGGTTTTCCTCAGGCCGTTCCACGAGGTGGAGATGTTCCTCAAGCAGTGCTTCAACACCAAGGGTCTTCTCAGAGTGCTGGTCAGCACCAAACCTCGAGAGTGAGTAAAAGCTTGCCGTGGAATTCATTTCGTGAGTTCAATAAATAAAACTCTCCTTTTGTTGTGGTTGTGTGTGTGTGTGTGTGTGTGTGTGTGTGTGTGTGTGTGCGTGTGCGTGTAGAACTGTGAAGATCCCGGACTCAGCAGATGGACTGGGGTTTCAGATCCGAGGTTTTGGCCCATCTGTGGTGCACGCCGTGGGCAGAGGTAAACGGAAGAAACTACAATAAGTGAGCGCCTTTGGGAGCCAGGGGGTAACCAGCAGCACAGGGCTGAAGGTGGAAACCGAGTCTAGACAGGGCACCCATCTAACGCAGGTCACAAACTGGGAGACTTTAGAGATGTGGGAGGAATTGGGAGCACCTAGAGGAAACCCTTGCAGACACAGGGAGAACATGCCAATCCCAGAATCAAACCGGGGATTCTTGGAGCTGTGAGGTGACAGTGCTGACCATTTATGCCATCGTCTTGCCCAGAAGAAACGACAGAGGAAGTTCGAGTTCCTGATTTATACCCGATTCCTCATTAAGGTTCATTGACGTTCTCTGATCCACTTAAGAATCGAAAACAGAGAGATAAGCTTATATCTGAAGCTAAACGATTGCACTCTGCAGCTGCAACACATCTGGATCCATACGAATGTGAAGGACTGGAGCAGGTCCAGACCAGGAAACAAATCAGACACAGACACACAGAGGTTCTGTATTCACTTTCAGACACTTATTAAACCTGGCACTGGATGAGGAGGACGGTGGAAAAAGTCTGGCACTCAGACTCGTGGCTTCTTCAGAAAGAAACGAGACGAGAGATGAGAAAAGCTCTCGAGACGTGAGACAGCCGGAGACGGAAGAGAGAGATCAGATTTTAGCAGCCGTCCAGACAGACCATGAGACTCTTAGATCCAGACCAATCTCTGTACAAGTGAGAGCATCTCTGTGGGGGAAAATTGAGTGATATGGCTCAAATAGAGGCACACACGCACGCACACACACACACACACACACACACACACATATACACAGCTCATCGAGCAGGTGAGCTCGAGATGCATCTTCTGCTCCAGCTTGTTATCCCGCTGTAATTGTGGTCAGTTCTTCAAGCTGAGTCTGATATTGTGCTAAACCAGAAATATGTGGCTGCCCCAAGACCATCAGAAGCATCATTCATAGCTCAGCAGAGGTTTCTGCCGCTCCGTAGTCCAATAATGTTTTGCTTTATACCTCTTCGGTCGACACTCTGCGTCACATTTGATGACGATAGGCTTGTGTGCAACTAGTAGTTGACCCAGATCAGTTCTTTTTCCGTTGTAGCAAAGGACCATTTGTGTTCATTCGTTCAGTTTTGATGCATGCTTTTGTGTGCATGAGTGGGGATCAGTCCCTGTACAGGGCACCGCCTCATCTCAGTCTTGTCCCAGTCTTGCCTCCAGCTGCTCTGAAACCAAAAATATTGTCCCACTCGTACAGAAAAGTGGGACAGGGACCTCAGACGTATATGTGTGTGTGTGTGTTTATGATTATGCTGTGTGTTTGCAGGCACAGTGGCGGCTGTGGCGGGTCTGCACCCCGGTCAGTGCATCATCAAGGTGAACGGCATCAACGTGAGCAAGGAGAGTCACGCCAGCGTCATCGCTCACGTCACGGCATGTAGGAAATACCACCGACCCACACAGGTACCGGCAGCTGCCTTAACACACACACGCACACGCACACACACACGCACACACACAGTGTAGCAGATACACGCTGTAAAATGTACTTATTAGGAACTGTTACACAGACAATAATTGATACGAATTTCTTTAGGGAGTTAATGTTGGTCATAAAAAATGCGTCGAACCGTTCCAGCCAGAGAAATGTTTTTTTTTATTTCTTATTTATTCTTTTTATTATTGTTTGTATTTATTTCAGCAAGACTCTATAAAATGGGTTTATAATAACAGCGAGAACGCAAAGGAGGAGCATCAGAAGGCCAGCCAGAAACCCAGCGCCAAGGAGAACGGGGACGGGTTCGAGTGTAAAGTGGAAGGTAGGTTCCAAATCCAAACCAGTACAGAGAGAGAGAAATATCCCCCCGTGACCCAATCCAAACCCCCCCCACCCCACCCACCCCAAGGCTGCTAAAGCTACTCACTACTGAAAACCCGATTATAGTGATTGATTAGTAAGTGATATGTTCATGGGGGTGAACAGGAGCATGTCAAACTGGACCGGAGTGCCCCCACGTTGTGTTCAGTAGGGCGTATGGTCACCCAAGAGTCCCAAAACACACTGAGAGTGATGGGGCATGGACGGGATCAGATCATGCGGCAGGTCTTATGGGATTCTATTCGTATTCATTTCTGTGAGCCGCTTGTATGAGAAAAACTATTATTAATATGTGAAACCACTGTGACCGTTTCTTTCACGCAGAGGTCATGGACAAGTTCAACACCATCGCTCTGATCGACGGGAGGAAGGACCACGTGAGTCTGACCGTGGATAACGTGCATCTGGAGTACGGCGTAGCCTACGAGTACGACAGCACGGCCGGGATCAAGTGCCACGTGCTGGAGAAAATGGTTGAGCCCAAAGGCTTCTTCGGTCTCACCGCTAAGGTAGAGATTCCAACCTTAAACTCGGAGTCTCATGGCTGATGTATCAGGGTGTGGAGCCACCGAGGGTAAAATTAGGCTAAATAATTAATGGATAAACTGGTATTTACTCTGGTCGTGTGCTGGTCCCTTGAGCGTGATGCAGAGCCCCACTGCAGCAGACTCTTAAAGTTTTTTGCCTTTCCATCTTTTAGATCCTGGAGGCTTTGGCTCGGAACGACGAGCAGCTGGTGCAGACATGCGGCCGGATCAGCTCCAGCTCAGAGCTCATCCCTGAGGACCTGCAACTGAAATTCAGCTCCATGTGCATGGAGAGACTGGAGCACATCAACCGGCGGATCACCAACTACAGGAAGGTACGGGACGCCACAAGGTAGAAAGGAATGATGACACATTACACGTAGTGCGAACAGATTTATTATTTGTTTTATTTGGTAGAAACCATTTTCATAGTGACCCGCAGAGGTGAAATGCCAGACCTGCTGTTGGGGTTTAGGGATTAGAGTGTGTGGTTAGGATTTAGGGGTCAGGGTTAGTTTTTAGGGACGTGGATTAGGGGATGGATAAGGTTTTCTTGCTAAAAAATAGATTTACGTTTAAAGGTGGGTGTTGGGGTTTAGGGTTACAGGTTAGGATTTAGATTTAGGATTAGGCTGAAGTCTAGTTTTAGGGTTTGAGGGTTGAGGATTAGGGTTAGGACTAGGTTTTAGAATTAGGATTAGAGTTGAGGTTGTTTTAGCATTCGGACTAGATTTAGGGCGAGGTCAAGGTTTAGGGTTAGATGTATATTTCGGATAAGGGATGGTCCAGAAAGCGTGATCGCTGAAGGTATTTTTATGATACCCAATATGCAGCAGGATTTTTTGGTTTAATCGGGCTTTGCTACTGAAACTTAACAAAACAAGTCTAATTACGCCTTAGTGGAAGAGGAAGAGGTTGAAATTAAAGGACAGGTGGCATGAATATAAAGTAAAATGTCTTGTTTCGGTTGGGGGCTCCTGGAATTGAGTGGGTGCAGGTGTAAGTGCTTCTTGGATAGGGGGAAACCCGTTGCAGTGCAGCTGTTCACAGCAGCTGTTGCTTACCTCTTAGCCGCAGGAGCTACTGAGACAAAAAGAGGACTCACAAACTTAAATATGACATGTTTTGCCCATTTTGGGAGCCATTACCGAGTTAAAGTGTCAGTCTCATCCTGTGTGACCCTGCTTATTTTCACAGGGGAGGGTCTGGAGCCTAACTAGCATATCAGTGGGACCCTGGACCCTTATAAATAACCCTGCCTCTGGTTTATATGCATAGCGACAACTTGGGTCGATCTTAAGGGCCGCTTTTCTGCACACGCAAAAACAGAGGGAAATGTCATGGCATCTCTAGATCATTCTCCTGTCCTGTCATTGCTGGTCCTGACCTCCAGCAGAGGCTCAGTCACTCGAAGGAAACATCTCGTGCTGAAGGTTTCTGATCCCTCCCAGCTGTTGGCGGCAAAACGTCCGGTCTGTTTAGATCACTTCCCTCCTGCCCCTCTCTGCATTCGGGTGGCTTGATGATGAAGGGTACGTTACTGTCCGGGGGATTTGAATGGCCCCGACAGCTTGCTCACGTGGGAATTTGGGCCAAATGTGGAACAGTCGACCCCGTATCAGTTCAGGCAGAGATCAGGAATGTCAAGGGCTCTCGGATCTAGATGCACTATACCTGATATATGACCCACAGATGCTGGGGTGGCACAGTGGGCACAGTGCTTGGTGCTGTCACCTTGTGAAGCTCTAGAAGTTTGGCCACAAGTCCTAGGCTGGCCCGTGCCTGTGTGGAGTTTTGCATGTTCTCACCTCCCTTACGCGTGTTGGCTAATCTAAATAGTACCAGTGTGTGTCAGTGTGTGTGCGTATGTCCTGCAATGGACTAGCACTCTCGCTTGCTCTCTTGGGATGGTTCCCATGTCCTGCAAGGTTTAAGTAGGTCAGAGGAAACCTGATTGACCCACACTTGAAAACGAGGGACATTCCTAAAATCCTTAAACCAGGAGTGGTGGCTCAGCGGTTAACGTGTGGACCCGCTGACCAAAGGGTCGGAGACCCGACACGGTCGAACTGTCTCCAAGGGCTTCCGTGTAACACATAAGCACAGTTTGGTGCCACCCAGTGACCCTGAACTCGTCTCCCCCCTCAGTTTGCGCGGGTCCTGAAGAACAGAGCCTGGCCTACATTCAAGCAGGCCAAGACCAAGGTGTCTCCATTGCACAGCAGCGACTTCTGCCCAACAAACTGTCACATCAACATCATGGAGGTGTCCTACCCCAAAACCACCACATCTCTGGGCAGCGTCTTCGGGGTCCAGTTGGACAACAGGAAGAGCTCTACGCTAGAGAAGGGGAGTCACGGCGCCGAGCAAGGTGAGATGGTAGATCGAAAGAAAAACAAAGACTGGACCTTGTGAAATCCGGGCTCGTTTGCGTACGTCTGTGTTTGCGTTATCAGGCAAGCTGAACCCCATGGTGAACATCCAGCACTGCATCACCAGCATGGCGGCACCGTCGGGGCACAGCCTGGGCAGGACCGAGGGACACGGACTGCGCTTTTTGCTTCCAGAGGAAGACCTTCTGACCGTCGATTCTTACCATAAACTTCTCACCAAACTCAGCTCCTCCGTCAAGGAGATGGAGTGCTACGCCTCACAGATACACGAGTGAGTCACCTCATCAGTTTTAGAGTTTAGAGCTCCCAATCCAACTTTAGTCAGGTTCCTTCTTTTTTTTTTTTTTTTAAGATGAATCCTTTCTGACAATTCAGGAGCAAAAACAGGTACCTTTGTAAAAGTGATAGGTGAAATTCTACCACAGTAAGCAGATCCAATTTAAGGTTATTTCAGGAACCATGCCAGAGATCTGCTCACTTTCCACAATGGTAACCTTTTTTAGAAGGGCGTCTTCTAAAAAGAAGGAACCGTTTCAGAGACTCGCACATTTTTACAATAGGAAACTTTTTACAGCCTTTTGTGTAAAAGGGCGAGCATTTCTGGAACCAGAGGAACCGGACCCTACGCGATATACAGTTTAAGGAATTACTGGCATATATTGGCAGCAGGAACTTTATCAAAATCTCAGATTTGAGTTTTTTTATGACAATGGAGATGCGCTTAAAGTTCTAGGATTTATACAGAGGTTCTAAAAAAGTTATGACTTGTAAAAGGTACCACAGTTGGAACCATGAATAGTTCCATATAGACCTGAATAGGTCTAGTAAGTAGTTCCAGTAGTTCGCCCTGCCCATTCTTGAAGTTGCTATGACTTGAAAAGGTTCCTCTGGTAGAAACGTGCTTACAGGATCTAGATTTATAATGGTTCCCCTTTTGGAAACATGCATAATGACCCTGAATAGGTCCGGCTACAGGTTTGAAGAGTTTCTCAAAAGGTTCCAGTCTCTACGTTTCGAAGGTTAAACGTTTTTCTGATGTTCATTTCTTGTGCAAATATGGCCAAAGTTCCTGAGTTTGTAAAAGGTTCCTCTGGTGGGAGCATGCTCAAGCTTTAAGACTATCTGAAGGAACCTCTTCAGGCTTTCTAGACATTTCTGCACAACAGAAACTACAGGAACCTTTTCACAAAATCTGTTGTTTTTACCCCAGGCTGAAACAGGAACTCGGCGGTTGTGTTTTGTTGTTTAGGGTTAATGATTCCTCTCAGAGTTTGGGGATTTGTCGTTAATGAATAACCCAGAGCTTCTGACCTCATCATGTCCTCTACCTCGTTCATCCATCTTGAGGTTTGCATGACCAAACTGATCCATTACCTCATCCACCCATCATCTAATCCATCCATTACCTCATCCATCCATCAGCAAATCAAGTGCTGGAAAAATCACAATCAATACTCATCCCATTCCTCCTCCTCTCGGTCGGTCCCTTTGGGAGCACCATGTTCCACACGGTTAGCAGAATCTCATTCATGGAGGACCTGGGTTCCTGAGGGAGCCAATTAACATCAACACCTTCTGATCTTTCTGGCTGACCTCACAGCTGATTCGGCCACTGTAACCAGATCAGAGTAGTGTAAACGGTTCCACTTGTGGAAACATGACTGAAGTTGCGGGGCTTTAAAAAGGTTCCTGTAAGGAAAACATGAGTAGGTCGGGTAACACTTTTATGTAGATCCATTAAAGGTTCACTTTTCGCTCTTCCTATTTTTAAGTTACTGATATTTGAAAGGGTCTCTTTGGTAGAAATGGTTCCTCTTCTGGAACTATGTTTCATGTCCCTGAATACTTCTGTTGTCAGGTTTGAAGAGTTCCTGAAAAGGCTTGGGTCCATTTCTCTAAGGTTAATTGTTTTTTTTAAATGTTTTTTTCTGTGATGGTGCCCAGAGATCCCTTTCTTAATGGTTCCACTGGTGGAGACACGCGCAAGGTTTATAAGAAAGCCTGACAGGTCTGGCTCCAAGAGATCTGGAGAAGGTTCCTAAAGCTCTGTCTGTCTCTGAAGATCATAGAACTTCTAAGAACTTCTTAATGTTTCCTTTGGTGTAAACATACACAAATCAAAAAGGTTTAGTCTGGTAACGTGTGGATCAAGCTCTAATAGGTTCTAAAAGGTTCCACTGGTAGAGCTCTACCTAAAGTTAGTGAGGTCCAAATGGACTTCGTGAGGAATATGGCTGAAGTTAATGTGCATATGAGGTTGTTGCAGGTCTGGTTTTCCTGTACAGAGTTCTGGAGAAGTTTCTACATGTTTTTGTCTCTGAAGTTGGGATCCACATAGTGGTTGTTCCTCAGTCTTCCGGAGAGGAATGTTGACGCTCTTGAGTCCCAGATGGTAACAGATGCCAACGCAGTGTGGTCTTTGTCTTGGTGTGGATGCCTGGTGCCACTTGGTGGTTGACTGGTTTGTTCTGGCGTTAAGAAGCTCAGGAGCGAGGGAACAGTGCTGAGATTAGCCTGAGGAACTGTGTGCTGGATGCAGAACCATCTTCCCATATGTGCTCGTGTACACACACGGTTTCTGTTTGCCTCCCAGACAGACTTAGCTCAGTGTTTGCTGCATGACGTGATGGAAAAACGAGCGAGATGATAATTAGAGGCGGAAAGTTGAACAAGATGTGACAAAAAAAGTGATGACTATGCATAAATGTGAGCATCTGCGTGTGAGAGGCCTTGTGAAGGTCGTGTGAGGAGGATCTCCAAGCTTCTGGATTCAAGGTCCAGAAGCAGTACATACAGATTCTTCACTTTGCCAGACAACAACACACACACACACAAAGAAGCAATACTGGCTTACCTTAAGGAAACACACACTTTATTCAGTCGGGATGCTGGAGGACCTCATGAGCTTCAGACCAAGGACGGACAGAAAACATTGGATATGAAAATATTAAGGACACACACCCAAAGTTCCTGAACTTCTAATAGTTTCTTCTGGTGGAAATAAGGCTCCAATTGTCTCCCTCTCTCGCTAGCTTGCTCTCCGCCATTACTCACCCGAGCACTAGCAGCACCACTAGCAGCACCAGCAGCACCAGTAGCACCAGCAGCACCAGTAGCAGTAGCAGTGGAGGTGGTGACGGTGAAGCGAAGGCTTGTGAGAACATGATCTCAGCAGACACTGAGAGCGAGAAGGTCGAGAGGAACGGGAAGAGGGTGTGTTTTAACGTAGCCGGAGATGAGCAAGACGACTCAGGTCATGACACCATCAGCAACCGGGACTCATACAGGTGATCAGCGCACGCACACACACACACACACACACACACACACACACACACACACACACATATGCGTTTAGAAATTTATATATATCTATATATATGTGTATTAAATAATTCTATAATTATGCAGTACGATACTCTCTCGCATAAGAACTGCTGGCCAATCTGATCCCCTCTAAAATGCTATTTTAAAACATTATTTTGAACTATTTTTCTTTAAAAAAAAAAAAAAAAAAGGGGGGGGGACTGATCTGATATTTTACACTCATTATTATTTTGTTACCAAACATTACACTGCATAGTTGCTCTAATGTCTAAAGTCTTCAATAGAAAACTGTAGAAGCTGCTTTCGCCTTTTATGACGTGGATCCCTTCCAATAAATACATCGTTATCCGAGGAGTTCAGTCAATATAGTGCGTGCATCATCGCCTAGCCACCCTTACACATGTTTACATTACCCCACAGCTGGGCAGTCGTTAATACGAAGCCTATTTTATAACGGAAGTGTTGAATATCTCATGTATATGTCTATTGAAGAATGTAGTGAAAGTGTAAAACAAAAACAAGAAATGCCTAGTCTGTTGTCGGGCGACTGCACAGTACAGTGTTCCCTTCACCTTTCGCGGACTCAGTGCATCGCGGGTTTTCAAAAAAATATGAATTGAATAAATATATCGCGGATTTTCGCGGAACACACACACACACACACACACACACATTGTGGTATTCGATCGGGAGCGTGAAAACTTTGTGTTGTTTGTGTGTGCAGTGACTGTAACAGTAACCGGAACTCTATCGCCTCCTTCACGAGCATCTGCAGCAGCCACTGCAGCTCCTACGTCCACAGTGATGAGATGGACTCGGGTAACACACACACACACACACACACACACACACACACACACACACATATAGGCAATAACAGACATGCTACAGCTATTAACTTATTAGTTATTCCTAAAGTACGAGGGAGCTGTAATTGAGTGCGTCCTGTGTGCTTGTAACTCTGATCTGTGTGTGTGTGTGTGTGTGTGTGTGTGTGTGTGTGTGTTAGAGTGAACTGAATTAGAGCGCTGCCAAAGTGCTCTTGGTGTCACGTCGATAGCCATTACTCGCTAATTGCTAAAGCAGTAGCTCTGCTCTCATGCCACGGCCGTTCTGCTTCATTAGAGTAACAAACCGGGGTCTGTCTCTCTGAACTAATGATCTGTCTTATGTTTCTCCTCCCTCACACACACACACACACACACACACACACACACACGCAAATACACACAGGAGACGAGGTGCCGTCCAGCATGTGGATTTCTCCTGACAAACAGAAGAAGTTGCACGGCTTCCTGGAGCATCTGTTCAGCCAGGTGTGTATGCTCTGAGCTCACACACACACACACACACACACACACACCTGGATCTGATCTGTACCGTATCTGTACGTGTGCTTGTTTGCACCTGTTGTAAGGTGTGTGTGGAGGTGTATCTCATGCTGGTGTTAATTGGTAATTGTGTTTGGCAGGTGGAGTCCATCACGACCGTCCTGAAGGGGGCGACGGTGGCGCGAGCCTTCGAGCAGACCAAGTGTTTCACGCCGGGTCGAGGCCTTCGGGGTACTGATGTGACTTTTAAGCTGTTTCAGTAAAGAGATTCTCTATCACCAAAAGCGACTTTGATGATAATAATAATAATTATTATTATTCTAATAATGATAATAATATCTGTTAAATAAAAGCTGTTAAGGAACTGGGTTGAACCGGTGATTCCTGACCATAAGTTCGTCAGACACCTTTGAGGTGAATTGGAATACCAGCTGTGAGTTAGAGCTTACTGTCCAAAAACTAACGAGAAGCTTCCCAGAACATTGCTGTAGCTGCAAAGTGGAAAGAGGTGTCACTTTTGTTAGTCCACAAACTTTCGGCTGTATCGTATCAGAAGAGTTATAGGCATGTTTTAATGAAAGCCTCACAAATACTGTACTATACTGTATGTAGGGTATAAATGTGTGTGTGTTTGAACAGAGTTTCAGCAGGACATGGAACCGAAGATCAACTGCACCAAGAAATTGCGGCTGCATGTCAAGCAGGACCCCTGGAACCTCCCGAGCAGCGTCCAGAACCTCACACACACCATCAGCAAGGTCGTGGAAGGTCAGGAATCCAACACACACACACACACACACACACACACACACACACACATCGACACCATCCAGTGCAGCGTCCAGAACCTCACACACACCATCAGCAAGGTCGTGGAAGGTCAGGAATCCAACACACACACACACACACAC